>CAJHZI010000841.1:0-125000 GCA_905160935.1 Enchytraeus crypticus | reverse complement strand
TGTTGATATCTATCACTTTTAATACCACATGTTATATCCGTTAGGCAATTTATTCCATGACCGTGTAGCCAGTCTAGTGAATGTCCGAGATTCTACTCTCAGATCAGCGCGGCTGGGATTCGAACCCTCGAGAGTTCAATTCACCTCAGGATCTGTCACTTAAAACTTCATCACGTTATCTACACCCTTAACCATTGCGCTATTGAGACATTCAACGTTCTTTTTTCGACTAACGTACTTCTTTTAGTACGCCGGTAGCCTAAATTTAAAATTTTCATTTCTATTTAGAATTAAATCAAGTTCCTTGTAACCAACTTAAAATCGTTTAAATCGTTTCTAGCAACATGTACAATTTGTTTCTTTAAGAAGTTATGAATATTTTTAATTTTTACTCAAAAGTACTAAACTTTATTGTCGAGTACTTTGTACTTTATGATTAAGTAAAATTCTGATCAAGTACTTTTTATTTGTACTTTTACTTTATTTGCTATTTGCTTCTACTTATACTTTAGTTGTTTGACGACTACTTCTTACAACACTGAAAATTATAATTTGTGGTTGACCTATAATATTTGCTTACCTTAAAAAGAACAAATGAAAAACAATCTAAACAAAAGGTAAACAAAGAAAATCTATAGTTGTGAGTGATATTAGGGTAATTGGAGGATTTGCAATTAATATATTTAGGTTTTCTTCCTAACTTGAATGTTCCAATGTTCTGACTGCGGAATAATGTTGATTTCACGTAGTGTAACTTGGTGATGAAATATGTAATGTTATGATCTATACTAAACACTGCAGAAACTGGTGAATGCCTTGTTGGCTTAGCCGGTCGGATGATGCTTCAGAATATAACATTGCCTTAATGGTGCTCTATGATCTGATGGATGATAGTATCATTTTAATTGCAAAGTAGTCCATCATATTATGTATATAATAATCTGGTAGAGCACATTGTTTTGTCCACTTTGAAAATGTATAAGGGAATATATCTGAATACTAACTTATAGAAGTTGCTGAACAATCATAAACCACTTTTAATTGCTTTTTGAGCACTGCAATAACAACAAGAGTGATTTTTAGTTAAATTACACTTCCAGTGATAAATTATGTAGTTGCTTAAGATGTAGCCAATTCTCGCTAATGGGCAATTCCACGGTAACGGAATTACAATTTGTACAGTTTTTAAAATTACTACTGACAAAAAACAACTAAATTTAAAGATTTGTTTACAATTTTTATTTCTTGGATAACTGTACCAATATAGATTTTTAATATTACAACATCTGTGTTCACTAGGGGCCGCCACATTGTGGTAACGGAATTATGTTAGAAAGTCCTTCATATTGATGGTCACAGTTTTCACTATCCAAACTCTTTGAATTGTTAAATCCCATAAATGTGTCCTAAATACATATTGCTGGGCATATAATCATTAATCACTTAAGGCATTTTATTTTTAAATTACATCATTTAATTTTCTGAAAAATTGATTCTTAGAATGGTAATGTAATTACAAAAGTAGTAACGAAATTACACTCTGTGAAAACTGAGCGATTTAACACTTAACTGAGGCAAAGCTTGAAACTAAATCTAATGTTCAATGCAATATATGCAGTCTTAGATCCTTTCTGATGAGGATTTAATTATTCAATGTTATATCTTGCAACACTGTGATCTGAAAACAGCAGCAGTTCTGATGATCTGTCTGAGGCTCCGTTATACGTAGAATTATATCCTCCTTGGCAGCAGACTATACATCTTCTTTCTCTGGCCACTTCAATACATTACTTATTATACATATAATACAATACATTACATATTTGGAATCTGCATGAAATTTTGAGCCAGAAAAAACATTTTTCATTGATAATAATATGCTTTCTATAATTTCATAAGATGGCTCTGTTTTTGTGGAATTACCCTAATATTGTGACATCTTTGATACAGATCCTGTTAGATCTTCTAATTGTGATACAAATGTAGCCAAAATTGTGAGATCTTTGATACAGAAGTTGCTAAATCTTGCTAGATCTTCCAAAATCTTGCTTAATCTTATCACATCGAGCTAGATCTTGATATATCTTGCCAAATTTGAGTCAGATCTTGCTAACATTTCGAGATCTTTGATGTAAATCAAAGCAGTTGTTGGTGACATAGCAATGCTGATTGTAAATAAAAGGACTGTTAGCATGTATTGATTTCCTATGTAAAAATTTAGATTCCACAAGCATGATTTGTGTTGGTTTTATAAGTACTTCAATTTCAGCAAAGTAACCTTTACTCTTGTGCCCTTTGAGGCAATTGTGACATCTTAATAGCTTAATTTTATAGAGCAATTTATTTTGTATTGCATTTTGACCAAAGTTTAATGTAGTCTAAACCTGAATTTAATTTGGGCTAAAAAGTAGTTTAATTGTAAATGTGGTTATTTGTAATGTTTTGTATTTTGTACAGGTTCTACTATTAGAAAACAATGAGTTCAGCAGCCGCAGATCAAACAAAGAAATTTTCTAAGGTAGATAACAGTTAATTGTGACTAGAATTAGTATTTTATACATTGAGTTACTGAAAAATTAAATGCTGATGGAATTTGATTTATTCAAATTTCTCAATTTTATATGGGCCCTAACATTTATTTTTTCTAATTTTTCTGAACTCTACTTAGCTTTACATTATTTTTTATTTCTTGCATTTATCTGTGTGTAAATTAGGACTGTAAATGCTGGTTTCCTTGAGAGAAACATTTAGTGAAATTTCACTAGATCTCTCTTTCTCCATCCCTCTCCCCTTCTTTCTCTCTCTCTTTCTCTCTCTCTCTCTCTCTCTCTCTCTCTCTCTCTCTCTCTCTCTCTCTCTCTCTCTATGTCTGTCTCTCTTACGAGTCATTTACGAGTCAGGAAACTGTGGTCCTACAAAAGAATCACATTATAATGACTTCACTATTTAAATTTGGAAAGTAGCCTTTGGCTTGAGATATTATTTATAGTTTTTGAAGAGTCCAATGCTCATGCCTTGTAGAGTATCTGCATTAATTAGTATGCTAGGGATTTTGAAATTATGTTTGGCTTTCAATTTAAAATTGTATTCTCAAGCTTAAAGTATTGTACATAATACTTTAAAACATATAATTTGAAATATCAATGCTTATTTAGCTATTTAAATGAAGTGGCTCAGGAGAAATATACACTAAAAGTACCAGTACTTTAAGTTTATGAATTTCTAAGGCTCCCTTTGTTTGCTAGTGACTAGTTTATGTATAACTTATCTAAGGATGTGGTAGAAGACGATAACGAAGACAATGAAGATGAGGAAGATTTAGAAGAGGAAGATGAGGAGTTTGGAGAAGATGAAGATTTTGAGGATGAAGAAGAAGACAATAGTATGATTTATAAGTGCTAATTTTGTGCTGTACAGTTTTAATTTAGTGCAGTTCAGCGATATTCTTGTTTAATGATTAACTTTGTTTTAATTTTTAGTTTTTATATGAAATCAAAAAATTGACTTTACTATACTTTTGAAGTTATTCAATGGATTAGTTATTGTTATTACTCTGATTGGCTATATGAGAACAAGCTATACCATCAGCTTGGCCCATGGCTGAGGGTGCAGTAAATACTGAAACATAGCTGGATTACAGGAGCACGCCACAACTCCCATCTATCTACCTGAGAAACTGACATAAATTTTGTGTTTTTCATGTTCTATTAGCCAAGTTTGATGCCAATTGCCTGTCTTGGAAGCTATTCCATGTTGATCTCTGTATCTGAACCCTGCCCCTACTGATCTGTAGTCAGTCACCTTACTGAATGCAACTGGCTCTGCTAATCTTAACTTCTCCATGAAATGATATTTTCACTAATTTTAGCATAATGGTAATTTTTTTTGCTTTTTAAACCTCACGCTAATTGATATGTAATAATTTTAATGAATTAGATTTTAAAGGATAGGCTTTATATTGTAAAGTGTGGTTAAGTGTAGTTTGGGTGCGTTGTTGCAATACTATTTGGTTAAATTTATGTTAGAGAATAGCGTACTGGAAGAAATGATCAGTACAGAGTTTACTTAATTACCTGACCTAACTGTGGAAAGCTGTGACTTTTAGCTAATAGAGTGTTAAGAACTTAATTGAATCGTTTTTGTGTCATTGCAGGTAAGGGAGGAAAGCCAGCCAAATCAGGTAATGTAGCAGTGCAGTATCTTTATTCTTAGTGCTTGATTGCTGTAATTTATTACAAATTAATCTTGCGTATTCTTAAAAAACAACTGCACCCTGCAGCATGAATATTGTTATTATATTATTGTGAAAAACCAAAAATTTATGCTATTAAAATTAAAGCTACGAATGATGTGAAGTTTGGTTTATATATGATTACAACACTGATTAATTGATTTGTGTAAAAAAGCTGGTAAGGCTAATGTTAACGTCAGTTTCCTCACTCAAAATCGATGTCATTGACGGGCGAGCCCAGGATTTGAACCCCGCACATACTGCTTCGCGGTCGAATAGCTTACCGACTACACCACTGGCTCTAGCAGTAAGAGTATGTCGTGAGCTTTATTTTTAATCTACTCATACTCAGATTAATTATTATAGTATACTAAAATTATTTGTTATCATAATAATTGATGCTTGACGGCAGATCAGAACACTAGAAAGACTCTGTTCATAAAGAACTTGCCAATGAGCACGACAGAGGCAGACATCAAGGCTCTCAGTCCTAACATTCTTGAAGTCAGGATTGATATCAGTCACCTGAAGAATGAAAAGAATCCTAAGTATAATGCTTGTATCATTGTGTAGTGGATATTATAGGCTCTCTACTGGTGTAACATTGTGAGGATCAATTGATAGTTGAAATTGATTTAATGTATGAATTGAATCAGAGTTGATTTGCTTTTTGATAGTATCATAGAGTTTATATAAAATACTTCAATTATTATTATTAGCTTTGAACATAGATATTAATTTAAATGCCTTATTATACGTTCTAACAATATCTAACATTATGATTAGTGTGGTTCCATTAATTATATTATTTTGCCAATGCATTCTTAATTACAATGATATTCAGTTTATTTTCAACTGTATTGGAGTTATAATATTTGTTGTTTTAAGGACAAAATACAGCCGGGGCGCTACATAGTTGGTGCAGCTGTTTGGTTTTTTTTGAGCGTTTTTATTTATTTCTGAAGGTTTTCAAAGGTGATTTTGTGACAAATTTCTTATGACAGAAATGGCAGCCAGACTGTAGAGCACAGCCTTATTGAGCCATGAATACTCTCAGATTTACTGTTCATGGAAATATCTGTGCGAGATTGTGTCACTGGATCAACAGAGTAATCTGATTGGTTACTATTAGATTGAGTGGTCCAATCAGATATCACTGATCCATCACATCCTAAGAGGAATTATTCATTGAGTGATTGATTGACTGACCTGTTGATTAATTTATTTATTCAATGATGCATTCAATAAATTGTTTTTTGATTCAACGAGTTGCGAAGTCAGTACATGCTTTTGTAACGTAATTATATTGAGATATATATAAATGTACACATTATTTTTTGGTATAAAAATTGCTGTGCACTGTGAAAATGTTTAGTCATTTTCTCTTTAAATACGATATTTTAGAAGTATTTCTCACGTTTCCTGATGTGCAGCTTCCTCTGTAGCGTAAACGTTTCAACATTTATTTGCTGAGAGTTGCCTGAATAATAAATATATTTTATTGATGATTAATGTATCAATATGGTCTACCAACAATATAGCTTTTGACTCGAAGCCATTATCTCTCTAGCGCAAACTTTTTACTTTATCTCTAAAAGTCCTTCAGTAGCCAAATTCTCTACATCAAGAATTTATAATTTGTATGACACATTTTCAAGATGATTATAGCTGTACAACACTCTTTAATCCCAAAGCCCTTATTTCTCGTTCCTATCTAGAGCACGTTAGTGTTGTCTGTATTGTATAACATTGTAGATATGCCATTCTCGACTTTGCTAACGGTGAGCTGGCAGATAAAACACTGAAGGAGCTAAAAGGTCGACAGGTGAACGGGGTCGACATTGTGGCAGACTTTATAGGAGGCAAATCAGCCCGCACTTACGCCCCCCCTGCTGTGAACCTAGCGAGTGATCTGCTTAAGCTGTACGTGACTGGCTTTGGCAAAGAGATCTCGATGGAACAGCTGAAGGAAATGTTCCCCACTGCATCTGATGTCACCCTTCCTCTTAATGCGCAGGATGGAAACAGGCCGATAGGGTAGGAAATGATTGTTTTATGCTGTCAGAATTATCTCCATGTACGGTCTAATGGAGGGTTCATTGGGTTAAGTCCTTCAGTTATAAGGGATGAGTTGTATGTAATTTATGAACTATGTAATCCTATCTTCATCTGATCGTGCAGATGCTTTAATAGCAATTCAGTAATCATTCTTTGTGAACAGACAATTTGGGTGTGCAGTTTCAATTCTTGGGTAAATATGGAGACCTTTCTGCCACGTGCATTAGACGTTTTTATTATCTATGTAGCTCGCCTAAAATAGAAGTGAATTAATTTTACCTGATGATAGTTAATTCTCTATATACATTTTTGGAAGGAAATGAGGAAGGAAATGTATTTTTGATTATTTTATTGAAGTTAACTGGCAACCACCCATAAACGCACATTAACATCCATACTTACTGAAATAATTATTAATTACTATTTGTAACATCTTCGGTCCATAATAAGCCGTTGTACTGTACTGCATGTCTACAGGTATGCATTCATATACTACACTGTACTGTATGTCTACAGGTATGCATTCATACACTACGCTGTACTGTATGTCTACATGTATGCATTCACACACTGTACTCTACTGTATGTCTACAGGTATGCATTCATACACTGTAATGTACTGTATGTCTACAGGTATGCATTCATACACTGTACTGTACTGTATGTCTACAGGTATGCATTCATACACTACACTGTACTGCATGTCTACAGGTATGCATTCATACACTATGCTGATGAGACGACGTGTAAGGCGGCACACGACTCAATGCAGGACTACGTGTATCACTCGAGAACGTTGGTTGTGATGTATGGCAAGAAGACGACGCCTGAGAGTCAGAGAGCTGTTGAAGAGCTGAAGAGAAAGTATCCCATGCCTAAGAGAGGTCTGTCTTCTGTCCTTATCTGTCTTTTGTTCGTATCTGTCTTCTGTCCGTATCTGTCTTCTGTCCATATCTGTCTTCTGTCCGTATCTCTCTTCTGTCCGTATCTCTCTTCTGTCCGTATCTGTCTTCTGTCCCTATATGTCTTCTGTCCCTATCTGTCTTCTGTCCCTATCTGTCTTCTGTCCCTATCTGTCTTCTGTCCCTATCTGTCTTGTAATTACTGATATATGGTAGAAGCCTGCCTCTTTAGTAATATAATAGAAGTATTTCTACATTCATCATCATCATCTTCCCTTGAAGCCCAGTTTAACTGGTGTCGAGATGTTTTTATTCTGTAGAAATTTCTGGAGCCTAAACCCTCACCAACCGAATGCCCTTTCTGACGTAGAATCCTTTCGAACACTTCTACATCAAAGCCTAAAATTATTCCAGTCAACCTTGGACGCTCGAATGTTCAAAGCTTTCGAGAAATGGGAAAGAAATATGAATCAGAAATATGAAATACCAAATTGTTAAATATTTTGTGAATATCATCGAGATTTGGGTGGGTATCTATACTGAGTTATTGACAACTTTTCCCAGGAAACTGATATAGGATATGATTGACCTCCGAGAGAGACGCAATTCTATCAAATGTAGAACCTACAGGCTACATGAGTTGCACGAGAATGTTACTGAATATATTGTCTAGTCCGAACGTGTATTAGTTGACTGCTGTTAATCACAGACTACATAAATGATACATTTTATGAGTTATTTCTCATTTTATATGTAAAACTGTGCTTCTGAAATTGTTACTTATGAAACATTGCTATATTTCGACCCCTTTGATCTCCCAAATTATTTAACTGATCCCCCCCCCCCCCCCCCCCATTGATGAGATCAATCCGCTTTTCAGCTAAAACCCACCATCTGACTTACCACTTGGAATTTGACAAATCTTGGACTGGGGATAATAGTGTCTGAGATGATCTGGCTTGAGTTTGAATCTATAACCTCCAATAGCTTATTGACATCTTTATTGATAAATGGTTAAACATTTGATAGACACTTAACAGGAAATATTAAAAGTTGTTTTATATCTGCCATGTTACAGGTCGGCCAAGAAAAGTTCAAGTTCAGAAGCGCCGCCGTGCTGACGAGTCGGATGAGGATGAAGATGATGATGATGAGGATGGCGACGAGGACGATGATGATGACGAAGATGATGATGATGATGATGATGATTAACTACATAATGTAAATTAATAGGACCATAATTCAGCATTGTAATGACTGCGTCCTGCTGTTTATGCAGATTATGATGATGACTGATAATGAATAGAATTCATTTTATTTAATTAATTGGATCATGTATCTCGTAACTGTTAGAGCCTGTTAAGACTGATACTTAAGCATATATTGTAAGAAGTAGTTGCGCAGAGATGAGAAGAGTATTTCGTGAATAAATGAACGCTTAAGCGAAATGAGACCTTTTCTATTCATGCAATAGTGAGTTAGAAGTTTAAGCAGTGGATAAAGTGGGGGAAGACTCAGTTCCCCTAGCTTTGATCTTTTTCTGAGGTGCATTCCCTTGCTAGGGGCCCATATTAGATACTAGGGGGCCCAAAAAATTCTGACCGTTGCCCAATCTCTCAATTTTCACTTAATTTAACCACTGAGTATAGGCTTAGCTCGATGATGCCTCTTTACTCCCTGCCGTTAGAAGCAGTAACTTGAAATTTTTTGACATCTATCTTCTACAGGAATATTTTAATTGCACGCTATTTCGACACGAGGGTTTCAATAGCTTAAACATGTACATATATGTATTTAAGGATTATAGTGTATGGTTCTGGCATGATGGATTATGGATTATAGTGTAACTAACTTCCTTGTGCGTAGTCTGTATTTTATTTGACTGAACAAAAACAATTTTTTATAATATGCATTTGTTTTCGTATCAGCCAGATGCAGTGCTTGATATAATTTTTAAGATCTTCTTTACCCCCACGGGTGGCTAATGAACTGCACGTCTTGAATTTGATGCACTTAGTGCCTTGGCAAGACATGAAACGAATTAGCGCATAAACTCTCTTTTAGGCTTCTAACATTAGCCTTAAGCCTTTGTGGGAAAACATGCAGCGCTTTAAAATCTTCATGGAGATGCTAATAATAAACTAAGAAATGTATTAGAATAATTTAAAAGTCATTCATTTCATTTCAGAACCTTCAAAAATATATTTTTATAAATAATAATATGAAATAATTTTTTTCATTGTACCTCAAAAACAATTCATACTGCTTTAAGATTTTAACTTGCTAGTTTAAGTAAGCCTAGTTAATTTTATTTTTCTAATGTTACAATACACGCACACACAAAACATATATATATATATATATATATATATATATATATATATATATATATATATATATATATATATATATATATATATCAGCCAGATGCAATTATATTATTATATATACTGTACATATATATATATATATACAGACTGGGCAAAAAAAATAATCCCCTAGCGAAATCTCAATAACTTTAAGAAAACTCAAAATATCTCTACGAAATTTTTGGAGCTTCTAGGGGAGGAATTTCTGCGTATATCCTGCAAATTTGATGAAACTATTTTCATTAGTTACGAAATTACAGCATTTCTACGAGAAAAGTGCTAAAATCAATTTTAACAAGGCTTTTCAAAATGTCAGTCGTTCCTTTTAAAGAAAATAACGAGCCTGAAAAGGGCCGTTTACTTAAGTGGTGGAGTTTAAGCCTACACTACCTTGTTAGCTACTCCAGTAAATGATGCTTAAAATTCGTTCTTATGTTAAAATTATTCCTAAATTTTGAAGAAAATGTCCTGTACTTTTGTTTAAAAAAGCCTTGTTAAAATTGATTTTAACATTTTTTAGAAGAAACGCTGTATTTTTGTTACTTCTGAATATATTTTCACCAAATTTGCACGATAAGTGTAGAAATTCCTCCTCTGGAGGCTCTGAAAATTTTGTAAAACTATTTTGAGTTTTGTCCAAGTTATTAAGACTTTTGGCAAAAAAAGCCTTGTTAAAACTGATTTTGCAATTTTTTCGTAGAAACGCTGTAATATTTTTCCTGCTCAATAGATTTTCATCAAATTTTCAGGATATACGCAGAAATTCCTCTCCTAGACGCTCCGCAAATTTCGTAGAGAAATTTTGAGTTTTCTTAAAGTTATTGAGATTTCGCTAGGGAATCTTTTTTGCCCCAGTCTGTGTGTGTGTGTGTGTGTGTATATATATATATATATATATATATATATATATATATATATATATATATATATATATATATTCCCCGTGTTGTGCTCAGGTGTGGTTGGACCACTGCAGAATAGGGCAACCGCAAACAATCTGCTTCGTGTACTTAAAAGGCGACTAAGGCAGGAGCTGAGGATGGCAAGAGGGGACCTACCTCACCATGAAATAGTTTCCTCCAGGATCATATGATAATTAATGCATCTAACTGAGGAAGGCAACGGGAAACCACCTCAGAAGCAATACTTTTTCCAAGCTATAGGCTATATAAGGTATGGATAAGGCACAGACTTTGTGAAGGGATTAACTTGTTGTGTTGATCTATGGAGTGCTCTCATGGAGCGAGAAAGCAGACTTTGAGTATGAATATGTACCTTGAAGCTGCCACCTGGCAGTACGTTACGTACGTACTGCCAGGTGGCACGTTACTGTACGTACGTTAGCCTGTACATCAGAAACCAATTACATATGTAGACTACATACTGTTTATGTTTAAAGGTTTAATTGGTGTTAAACTCTAAACGATAACCTTGCAAAAGTATTTCATTAAAATTAATTGGTACTGCATTTGAAGTTCTGTGGGTTCGACTATAAAGGCCAATATAATTATTTCTCTGACTAATCCATAGCATAGGCCTACACATTGAAATAATTTTAGACACGGCGTTATAGGCCGTGTACTTTATATATTTGGCGTTATGTATTGATACTCTTGTTTGAATCTCAAATAAAACAATAAAAGTAATCACGCATTATAGTGAAATGACCAACTATGTTTATTTCTATCACTTTTAATTCCGCATGTTTAAACCGTTAGGCAATTTAGACAATTTTCCGTATAGCCAGTCCAGTGAATGTCTGAGATTTTACTCTCAGATCAGCGCGGCTGGGATTCGAACCTACGAGGGTTCAATTCACCTTAGGATCTGTCATTTAAAACTTCATGACCTTATCTCTACACTATTACGGCATTCTAACATAATAATAGTAATATATTTATTAGTGTTGATGTAATCTTATCAGTGTTTATTTAAATAGACTGGCTTATCAGATGATCTACGTGTACATGTATTTGTTCAGATTGTTTAAACTCTATTTCTTCTGCTGGTCGGTGTGTCTTGAATGCCGTTGTGCTCTGTGATGTCGTTGGCAATATTAATGCCTCTCTAATTGTTCTATCTCTATATATTATACTTAATTAACTCATTTTATTGCACACGTACACAGGTTCAATGTCCATATAACAGAAAAAACAGAAACTAACAAGAAAATGTGATGACCAGAAAGAAAGGAAATCTTAGAAGCAACTGTACAATTGTGAAAATATGTCGAAATCAAAGAAGGCATTGGCCATGACAAAGGCATGATAAGTATTTACTTATCATGATTTTAAGCATGATATCACTGGACTATTTTTAAAACATTAAAAAGTATTTTGTATTATATGATATTTCTCATCGTTTTAGAGTTGAACCAGTAATACCAGATGCTGTCTTTGACGACGGCAACTAATTTTGTGGTTGTTGTTGCTGCTGTTGCAATTTTGTATTAATTTGTATGTGGCAGTGCTGCTGTGGTGTTGGGACCGGATGTAGTATGGTAGATGTTATTGTTTGGTAGCGGCAGTAGCGTGTGTTTTGTTTATATCCTTGCTGCCTAATTGTTAACTCGTTCTATTATCATAGATATACATTCTATTAGCCGATCAACGGCCGGTCATATAGAGGCGAAGCGGCTGATACTACAGGTACTAAGATGAATGCGAATAAAAATGAAAACGATGCACGGTAAGTCATGCATATGCCGCCATTTTGCCGGCGTTAAATACTCCTGTTTTTTGTTAGAACATTGTTAGAACATTGTTTAGCACTATTGTTACATTGAAAATTGTTAGAACATTGTATAAGATATTTTGATTATCTGATAGGGTTGCAGTTGAACTTATATTTTAGAAATACGTTTTGTTGTAGTCTTCATGCGAACTTTTTAAACATGTAGATGGCTTAATGGCTAGATGCCTTGCGCGTTTTGAAAAAATCATGTAAACCAATAACAAAGTATCCGTATCAGTTTTTGATAAAGTTTTAATGGAACATTTCCGCTATTTAAACAATGGTGTGTAGATTATTTTCTCTCCCTGTTTACTGATATTAAACAGGAAGATATTAAATATTGAACCAGTGCCTTTCTAATACTTAATGCACAGTTTATAGCCAGTGATGCCAAGAGATGCATAAAAATTGGAAAGGGCTGTGCTAGATTGTTTGGTAGGATTTAATATAATCTGCTATGTATAGACAGATTTGGCAGGTGATTCGGAATCCTTACATTTGTGTAATATCGTGTTAATTGCGAGTCATATTACAATATTATGTCAGTACTGTTATAACATTTGCTGCTCATTTGCTTAATAAATATTCTTTTGATAATGTGGTGTGACATTTGCCAAATAATGCAATAAATAAATTGTATCAGTATTATTGCATTAACATTTTATATTTTTATATATTTTTATTTTAGATTATTTTTATTTTTAAATATTTTATATTGTAAATTTCTTTTATTTTGTAACTGTCAAATATAAAAATTTGTATTACTTTGTAGTTCTCTAGTGGCAACTGAATAACAGCAATTTTTTGTTTTGTATAGTTACACACATGACATACCGCATATGTTTCAGAGTTTCCTTGTTTAATTTCTGTTTTTGTACTTTTTTTTATTTCTTCCTTCTCCATGGTTATAATTAATCGTTGCCTCTGATGGCGCATCGATTGCAACTGGTATGGTTTTAATTATAGTCTTTTAACACTGCCGTCAATGATAAGTCACTTATTAACTGATTGGGTGGGTGCTAGCAACCTTTCAATTAGATGAAAAGTCTTTGCACAAGACTTTGCAAAAATAGTCTTTTTGTCATATTGTTAATTATGAATGAAATATGCATTTAAGAATTGGATACAGGTGCATCTCAGGCTTTCTAACTTTGTCATTGTAGTTTTGCTAAACATTTCTGCATATTTCTTGAATTTAATGAGTGCTAAATTATTCATTTTCAGCCGACCTTCTGTATCTTAAACACGATTATTGGAGTGTGATGAAAATCAGCTTGCTGCTTTTTTAGGGTTTAATATTTTACTCTGTAAATGGAGCGCCGTTTGTCCTTGCAGCAAAATTGAAAACTGTCTCTTGGCGGTTAGCACATTCTGACTAATACATCTAATGCACGCATTCATGATTTGCTAATCCTACTTCACTGTTTTTGTGCATAGGAAAATATTTGTTGGAGGATTAAGCTGGGAAACCACTGGAGGTATGTATCTGACACCGTGGACTAATTCACTATCTAAGTCTGTGTTAAGGTTTGATTTAATCAAAACTAACGTTGATAATTAAGTTTAATTTAGATCTGTTTATACAGTGAATTTCACAAAACTTAAAATGCACATAATGCATAGAACGTGCGTTCATGAATATGCTTTAGCCTAGATTTAAAATTACGATATTTATTATTGAAGTAACAAAGAAGTGACAAACTTATTGCTATTTGCAGATGATTTACAGCGATACTTTGAGAGATTTGGCGGAGTATTGGAAGTTAATCTTAAGACAGACCTTAATACGGGACGGTCCCGTGGTTTTGGTTTCGTTCTATTTGCTGATGAATCTACAGTCGATAGGGTCAGCAAAGCTTTGTGCATATGTGTCTTAAGTGGCTAGCACTATCATTTTATTCTACTCTCTCTCTCTCTCTCTCTTAGTACACTGACTACTGGCAGGTCCATGGTATATAATGCCTCCACTCTTCTCTCTCTTCCCTCTTCTTTATGCTACTATAGGGGTTTTAAAGAGCTAAGGATTGTTTTATTTAAATGATTTGAAATTAATTTTTTTTGCAAAAGAATTTAAGCTTGTACAAAATTTACTCAGTAAAAAATACTTGATAAATTACTTGGAATACTTCAAATGCTAATTGTTGACAAAAAAAAAAAAAAAATTTATGTTTTAAGCTTTTTCTATACACAACTGTTAAGTTCTGAAATGTTGAAGGAATTTATTTGTATTCCAAACAAGTTACATTTGTAACTAAGTTAAGTTTCATTTGATATTACCTTTCGAAATAAGTTACATTTGATTCAATTCGTAATTGATGTTTTTTGTGTAGGTGGTAGCAGACAGAAATCATGTGTTACATGGTAAACAGATCGACCCCAAGAGGGTGGTCCCGGGTGGTACGACGGGCGGGGCTGGTAGGAAAATATTTGTGGGGGGCCTTGACCCTAGTCTCACAGAGCAAGACGTCATGAATCATTTCAGTCAGTATGGAAAGGTAAGAGTTCTAAAATTACTGCTGTATGTGTGTGTGTACTTTAGGCTAAGCCGTCTTAATATCAGTAAGACAGCATTAGTTGTAAGGACTTAGGTTGTGACCGACTAGATGTTTGCATTTAAAATTTCCTGCTAATGGAAATATCTGTGTAATCCAGGCCAGTGGCGCACTGGTTTGTTTAGTTCAGTACGATTCATAAAGTTTAATATGATATTTGAAACGCATTTACATAGTACAGTAAGTTTAAAGTTTTAGTTAACTATTAAGCTATTACATTCACATTATTCACATTATTTTTGGTATTAATATAAATTTTGATCGATATATAATATTGATATATAATGTTTGTGGTTTTTCTTGTTTTAGGTGGAGCAGGTGGAGCTTCCATTTGACAAAGTAAAGAACCAGAGACGAGCATTTGGCTTTGTTACATTTGAATCAGAGTCTTCGGTCCAGGAGATCTGTGCCAACGAGAAAATTCCCTTTGGAGACAAAATGGTAAGCTTGATATTTCTGCAAGGTCAAACATATGTGCGTGTTATTATAGGAACTATGATAAAATAATTGTGGTGTTAAATTAAGGTTGATATAAGGAAGGTAATATGAGACTGTAACTAATAATTAAATAAAAATATGTGTAAGTTTATATAAGTAAGGTGAAAATCAAATGGCGTGTACATTAAGGAAGCTAAAAGGTGACTTTCATTAGAAAATAAAATGAGCCGTTAATAATATTAAATTGCCTGATATGTGTAGGTTGATATAAGGAAGGTGGTGTCCAAGGATCAACTGAATGGAGGTGGTAGGGGTGGAAGAGGTGGAGGAGCCGGCAGGGGGAGGGGTTTGTAGTGTGCACTCTTTTTTGTCTCATTTCTAATCATCTGGTCTTTCAACAGGTGGCAGGTATATGGAATAGTGTAGCTATATTCTTGTTTCAACTGAAAATTAGAAAAACTAATGCATATTAAGCAATGTCACGTTGAAGTTCAGTTGGTAGAAATTGGCTAATTAAGTAATTGTAACTAGGTCTAGAATATAGATTTATAATTTCAAAACATCATTTTTTGGCATTTTAATGTATTGCATTTAAAATTGTACCCTGTAGCATTGACTTTTATGTGTGATTGGTGTTATTCTGCATACAGTATATTCGAACATTTATTTATAGTTCTAGAAGTATTTTAGACTCAGAGTTTATTTTTGCCCAACCCGCTATGGCTCACCTGTTCTATGTGTGAATGTATTTGTAGGTGCTCCAGCAATGTCCAATCCCTATGAATCACCTGTTCTATGTGTGAATGTATTTGTAGGTGCTCTAGCGATGTCCAATCCCTATGAGTCACCTGTTCTATGTGTGAATGTATTGTAGGTGCTCCAGCCATGTCCAATCCCTATGGACCACCGGCAGGAGGTTATGACTACAACGGTTCATACCCTGGCGCTCCAGTGGCTTACCCCGGCTATGATTACTATGGACAGCCGGCGGCAGGGGGTCAGCCGGGTGGATACGGAGCACCTGGAGGCTATCCTGGATATGGTTACCCAGGATATGGATATGATCAGAGTGGACAACCAGCCTATGGACAGCCCGCTCCTGCTGCTGCAGCTCCTGCTGCAGCTCCATATGGAGGAGGTGTGTGTTCCTATCTCTGGTGTGCATGTAGCTGTGTGTGCTCCTATCTCTAGTGTGCTCGTAACTGTGCGTGCTCCTATCTCTCATCAGCATGTGAATGTAACTGTGTGTGATCTGTTAGTGTATGTGAATGTAACTGTGTGTGATCTGTTACTGTATGTGAATGTAATTGTGTGTGATGTGTTACTGTATGTGCATGTAATTGTTAGTGATGTGTTACTGTATGTGCACATAATTGTGTGTGAAGTGTTACTGTATGTGCACGTGACTGTGTGTGATGTGTTACTGTATGTGCACGTAACTGTGTGTGATGTGTTACTGTATGTGCATGTAATTATGTGTAATTGTTACAGTATGTGCACATAATTGTGAGTAATATATTACTGTATGTGTAAGTAATTATGTGTAATGTGTTACTGTGTGTACGATCATTGTTTACCTACAATACTTGGTGCATGAGCATGTTTGTGATTTTTCTATTCAGTTTAAATGCGACATCATAATTGGTTATGACTGATCGTGAGTATGTGTATTTACTGCCGGTCTTGCTGTTAAGCATTAAGCAAATGGCAGCAAGCAGTTGATGTGAGAGCTGATACAGAATGTGAGCAGGAATGTGTGCACATGATGTAGAGTTTGCTTGACATATCGCTAGATCGAGTGATAGATACTTGTGTATTGCTTGAATAAATTATAAACATTTACTTGAGATTGTGTGGTATATTTGCCAACGACTATGATTCTATACAATATTTTAAGGTATCCGTTGAGACTTGTTTACTATAAGATGATCGTAGTTATTGTCTGTATGAAGTGCCCTTGATGCTAACGATGAACTCTCTTAAATAGAGTGTTGACAGTTTCTCACTGACACTCTGCTGTTGATTTTTTAAAATTTTGCTTGCTAGCGGCAGTAATCTGCAATAATTTATTGCACGAGATGAGTCTTCAGCTATATTTTGTCGTGTAAGTTATCTATTATTTAAATAGAATGTTGAAATTGTCAAGTAACTCTTTGCTTTTTATTAGGATAATAAAGACTGCATATTGATATTTATGTGATTGAGTTGTAATGAATGTCATAGGTATAGATTAAAATCACTACCTCCAATGGCGCCTGTCAAAAATTTCTTTGTTCTTAAGAATCTAAATGTAAGAAATGAAGAAAAATTATTAAAATGGATACCATAGTATTTTCCTAAGCGGCTCAATATTTATAGCTCACAAGTGTTGTTGTAATGTGTTGTAAATTACATAAAGTTGTAATTCATTGTAATATGATGTAATTGATGTTTGTGAGCAGGGTATGACTACACCGGTGGATGGCAGCAAGGTGGTGATGCACCAGGTAGGCTATCTTATCTCGTCTTCTGTCTATTTTCAGGGTGACCACTCTTCTGGAAAACAGGGAAAACCTGGAAAAGTCAGGGAATTCGAAAGTGGTCAAGGAAAAGTCAGGGAAAGTGGAAAAAGTCAGGGGGAAGTCAGGGAAAATATAATTTTGGCATTCTTAACATTTTTAGTATGAGAAGTTTAAACGCTAAGACGCCAATTGTTGGCAAAATTGCATAGGAAGCAGTCATTAAACCTTTATTTTAGGCTTTGTGTTTGTAATGGGAAATTACTTTCTGAAGTAATCAGAAAGTAATGGCAACACTTCAAAACATGTAAACAAGTTTTGTTTTTGTCTCACTGTGTGGACATCTTTTATAGACTTAATTATTAATTTAAATGAATAGCATGTGCTAAGTTTTGTCACATGAAATTTCGAATTATTAAGCAATAGTTGTCAAAGTTGGCAAGTTGTGCACATCAAGCAATAGCCTTTGGTTAGTTTTTAACTGGATTAATGTTAACATATGTTTATTTTCAATATTTTAGGTTTTTTAGTTACATGATATTCATCATCATTTGCTAGCTAGCATGACTTGCATTTTTTGCAATAGCCGTGCAATTTTCGACTGAAATTTTAGCAATATCTTGAAATGAATGACCCTAATCTAACCCGATAACCTTAGATTAATAATAATTAACATTTTCTTGATTTGTAATTTTTTAGATTATTCTGATAAAGAATTTTAATGGCTAGTAAAAAAACTGTTGTCAATTCTGATTGGCTCTATCACGATGAGTGGAAAAGTTAGCTCTCTCGTCATATATTATAAGTATATATTTTATTTATATATATATATATATATATATATATATATATATATATATATATTATCCAAATTTAAGGAAGGCATCGCCAATTTACCTAGAGAAAAGATTCTCCAAGTAAGCATGGATGGACCATCCGTCAGTGGGTTGATTCTGGACAAATATGAGGAGGACTCGATGAATGAAGATATTTCTGTAAAGCTTTTGAGTATTGGGTCATGTGGTCTACATGTAATAAATGGAGCCTTTCAAACTGGTCATCAAGAAAGTGGATGGAAGATCAATAGTGTTCTCTGAGCAATGCATCGCTTATTTAAAGATGTGCTTGCACGACGTGCTTCATTTACCGCTGTGACTGGATGTAAAACTTTCCCAAAGAAATTTTGCCAGATTCATTGGACAGCTAATACATCAGTTGCTGAGACTGCCCTGTCATTATTCGACAATGTATGTAAATTTGTTAAAGAGGCCAAACTAGCAAAGGGTTTGACAAGTGTAACGGTTATTAAAGAGGCTGCAGGTGATCCTCTGTTTAAAGCCAAACTGGCCTGTTTTATTTCAATTTGCAAAGTTACTGAAGGATTTCTGAAGGAATTTCAATCTTCAGCTCCTTTGGCTGCTTTCTTATATGATGATGTGTCTGCTATAGTTAGGAAATTGATGTAGCGTGTAGTTAAAACAAGTGTTGTTGACAGTGCTGACAATGCCAGAAAATTGATAGCAATTGATCTAAATGATGATAAAAATCTGCTAGGCAGAGAAAAGATTGACATTGGTTTTGGTGCTGTGTCTCAAATGTCTAGGACAGTTTGTAGAAAATTCGTAGTAGCCATGATTAAGAAAATAATAGAAAGAAGTCCATTGAAGTATAAGGCAACTCGAGCCATATCATGCATTAATCCTATTGCGATTCTGTACAGTCAAACCACAACAGAGACTAGAATGAGAGATTTACTGCAGATTTTACACGAGTTGGGCCAAATAACAGCAGGTGAGGCTGATGAAGCCAAGTCTTCTTTTACTGAACTCTGTTCATTGGTAAAAACCAAACATAAGGAAAGGTTCAACAATTATAATAGGGATGAAAACCTTGATGAATTTTATTCCAAGATTTTTGTACCAGATAGCATCTTAAGAAATCACCATTATGGACAGTTATTAAAATGATTTTGGCTCTCTCTCATGGCAATGTGTCCGTAGAATCTGGCTTCTCAATAAATAAGGAGCTCCTAAATGACAACATGGAGGAAAGCTCTGTTGTGGCACAAAGAATAGTTTTTGATGAAATTCGTCTAGCAGGTATGGATGTAACTGAAATAGACATATCTAGCAAGATGATAGCCTGTGTTAGGCAGTCTCATGCCACTTACCAGAATGCACTCAGATTGAAGAAAGAGCAACAATCTGAAGAAGAAAAGCATGCCAGTGAAGAGAGGAAGCGTAAACTAATGATAGATAGTCTCAAGCAGCAGAAGAAATAAAAACTGTCATAAATGAATGCCGAAGCTGCAACAATTGACCGCGAAATTGCATCTCTTTAAACAAGACTTTAAGTAGTACGCCCTGTATTCTAATTGGTTAGCCTATTTAATTATTTATTTATTTGATGGTTTAAATAAGTTATAGGCGTCACTTTTATAAATATTTGCGAAGTATTTGCAAGACTTCAGTGCTTATCACAAAGAAAATGGTGTTACCATACAATCTCGTGTATTCTGATACTTGCCTCATTTTATACACTGTAGATCTATCAGTGTAAAATGAAATAGCAAAGTGCATATTGTTTAGAAATCATTTCTGGCATTGTTTACCAACATAGAAATCGATGCTGCGATGGTATCGAAATGTCGAGGCACACTGGAAAAGTCAGAGAATTTGTTGTGGTCTGGAGAGTGGTCACCCTGTATTTTTGTCTGCGTCAAAATCGGCACTGCACGTGCCATGTTTTACATGATATTTGCAGAAAAATTTATTATCAGTGAGGTATTCAGCCAAATTAAGTCAACTTATCTCACTGTAATAGAATTCTGCTGGTTTCCTCTTGCAAGTTAATTCAGTTGCTTTAAAGTTTTGTGTTATATTCACTATAGTCTGCTCAGTGTGCTAATGATGCCAATGATTAGTCTTTCTGAAATATGGTGAAGACATCTTTCTACTGAAGCATGCTCTAACTGGTTGAATAGATTATAATCTAGTATTATATTAATTCTTTAACTCTCACAATTTGTATATTTTTCCTTGCTAATTGTATTTTTAGAGATCAGTCATGGATTTACTTTAGTGTTGGTTTAATAAGTATTAAACCAACACTAATAATATAATGGACATCTCTATATTAATACACTCGCTAGAACCAGTAGAAGTATCAATGAAAGTTGTCAGTATACTGTATGTACTGTGACATCCCCATTTCAGTCAACCAAAAGGGCATAATAAAGGCCTATTTTATACTCATGAAGAACTCAGATGGTCTTCATGCAATGAAGAGTTTATAGCCTTGCTTTCCATATGCCACAATAGATATAAAATCTGACATTTGATCCATTTCCTGGTCTAACTCTTGTATTGAACACTGATTTTCAATAACTTACAAAATCTGCTGTCTGATAAAATCTGATAGTCTGCTGACCCTATAAAACAGTAGGTTCATTCAAAAGATATTGTCCTGCAGCAGATTTTTCTGCTATCTGAAGACAGAAATCAGTGAGATGTCAAACCTAAACTTGAAGAGAACTGTACTTCTGATCATTTCTGTACTCTTATACTCACTACTTTTTCTCTATAAAATGTCATAAATATTATAAGCTCTATCTAGAGTATTGGACTCAGCAGTGTCCTCTCAGTGTGCTAATGATGCCATAGATTAGTCTTTCGTAAATATGATGAAGACAACTTCTTCTGAAGCACACTATTTTTGGTTTTAAATATTATATTCGGGTAAACATGAATTCTGTAATTTATTTCTCTACTCTTGAATTATGTTTACAAATACTTCTAGGCTTCAGAACATGGTTAGGTTGATGTTTAATACATTGGTACATATTATTTTATCTTTGGCATGTTATTTTATACTTGTGTGACATATTGTACATGTATATTAAGCGTGATTTGTGTGCTGATGCGTAGGATATGGTAAAGTGAAGAGGGGAGGTGGGGCAGCTCAGGCAGCACAGGCAGGGGGTGGATATCATCCATACAGTCGCTGATAGGTGTGCTATCCTTCTCTAATTCTTTCTCTTCAATATGTATCTTGGGTTTTAATTTTACACTTGTGTAATGTAATTATTTTTTCACCGATGTCATTACATATTTATTTTCTTACTAACAATGGTACCTTTAGGCAAGAGAGCTTTGATTAGTGGTAGCACAATTTGAATTTTATATCTACAGCCTTTGAACGTGTTGTGGTGAATTTCCTTCTCAGAACCTGTGTAGTTGCTGTAGCATTCTTTTTTAATTTTTCGTCTCAATCTATCTTTTTCTTCTGGCTGACTTATTCATGTTATTCATACGCTTTGCAAAAAAAAAATTTCCGAAAGGACAGGTTATGTTGTTAACTACTAAAGACATGCTGGTTTAAATTTGATTGTTTTATTTATTGTGGATGTAAATTTAATTCATATTCTGAGGAAATGTGTATTAATGCATCTTTTGTTTATTTTAGGTGTGATGGTAAGAGACGGAGGGCATAAAGAGGAGATTGAGCCGCTGCTATAAGTTCAGGAGTATTTGGTGGGATCAGCTCACCTGTTCACCTGTTCATGCACTTATGTGTATGTGTGTATGCGTGTGCTTGCTCGTCTATGTGCCACTGTCTTCTCCTCTTTGTCCAGTTATCTGTTTGTGTATTTGTCTGTATGCTGCGTCTCAGTATTTGTGTTTCTGTTCGCGCTGTAGTGTGTAATAAATCTAATAGAGACCTGGTGTTGTCATGTTGAGCTGACTTTTCTGACTCCAATTGTTGCGCGGTTTTGGTTAAGACATTTAGTGAGATAAGTTTTAACCTATTGAGTATATCTATTATAAAGCATTGTCAGGAGCCGAAGTCTTTGATAAAACTAATTAATGGTTGTTGAACTGAGGAGACTGGAAATTAGTAGCAACTATTAATACTGAGCTGAACTCTGGATGTCTAGAAGTTACTGGTGTGCTTGTGTGTGTGGTAGTAAATAATTACTCTGTGGACTAGGAGATGACGTGTGTAATTGGCCTATGTATATAGATGGTGTTTGTTAGCGATAACCTTTTAATGTTTAAATTGCATGTGTATTTGTGTTGTCGTGGACGCGAGACTATGACTGTGTAGCAACAGTTGTTGTCTTTTCTACGTTGAAGGATTATATGCAGCTATAGTGAAGTGAAGACTGGACTGTATTAAATATGAATAGTTTATGCTCGCTGCAAGATTTATGTTTTGGACTGTTGGTTAAACTTAGTTAGGTAACGAGTGCTGTATGCTAAGTAAGACTAGATATAGTAATTCCTTTGTGAACACTTTCGTGATGAAGCTTTTTCCATTGATTTAGAAGCATTTGCTGAAGCTCATGCGTTAATGTTATCACTGGGAGAAATATCTAGTGTTTAAAAGTAACATTGTATATTTGGAAGTGTTTTTCAATTATTTTTTCTTTACTACAAGTGTCTGCTGAAAGTTGAAAGGTTAAGTAAGGACTATACAGTCTCGTTGTTAATTAATACATTCAGGGAATCTAATGAGAATATGCCGAGTTGTTAATCGAAGTATTGTAGCTTATATATATCTACAGTGGGTTCTTAAGAAGAGTTCTCGTATCATTTGCGTGATTTTTTATTCGAGTGACTATTGGAGTTGTTAAATATGGAAATAGTGAACCATGCATTGGACTGATTCAACGACTGAATGGTAATTAATCGTTATAATCTCAACTGCTATGATTATATGACTGGTGTGAACCAACGATGATCTAGCAATTCAAATCTTTTCTCGTTTATCGTCATTCTCGTTTCTAGCCTGATTTAACAAAGAATTATCTAATTAATGCATAGACAGATAGACAATGTATTTCTTGATATAGCTTGTCCCAAGTAAAACTCTGTAGTACCTCAAAACTGAATTTAACGCCAGTTTCATGTCCCGAAGGCTACATCAGAAATGAGTGAGGTCAGAATTTTCTATCAGTGTACCAGTAGAACCGAAGTAGAAGTGACTTACTTCACCGTCGTCATTCTATGGTATCAAACGGTAAATAGTTGTAGTATTGATTAATCTGAATGTCTTCTCTAGAAATTTAATGACTGGAAATTTTTGTCATTTGAACATTTATTGTTATTAAATAGCAGTAGAAGATTTACACAGAATAAAGCAGACTCGCTCGTCAGTTAAAAACGAAGTACTAATACGAAGTTTGGCGTAGATCAGTTCATCATCATCCGTTAGTGAAAATACTTTCCTTTCATTGATGCGCATCTCGAATAAAGTTCAGATGTATCATATAGCTAAAGCGAAACGTGAACGAGTATACAGAAATAACAAACTATATAAACAATTTCAGCCAAAACTTCGTTAAAATATTAGCCTACAAAAGACCTGAACATTGCTGTAACAAAACGCAGCATCCTTAATTATCTCAGCGAGTTCGCAATTATAGTGTGTAACACTCGAATGGCTAAAGCCAAGTTTAACGTCAGTTTCCTGTTCGATTGATTGACGAGGAGAGCAGTGAATTTGAACCCTGCAACTGCTGATCGGCTGATACAGGCGAAGCTAAATATCACTAAATCCTCCTATCATTGACACCACATCCGCAAGTGAATGTCTGTTGTTGGGCTTCCATTGTATTCTGAAAGCTCATCTGTCGAAATTTTGATATAAGTAGCTGTACTAATCTACTGATCCTGAGCTAATCTACTGATACTGAACTAATCTCTATTCATAGATAGACTTGAAAAGAAAATTCCAGATTAGCAGGAATATAAAATATTCTCTAGGGCACCATTACGATGGGCGTATTTTTATATTTGTGATGTTTCACTGTCCATGACTCAATAATTAGACTATCCTCGTTTAGAATTTTTTCCATTTTGATCTAAAAGCTTGAAACTTGAAGTTAGACGGTCTAGGAGTTAACACATTTACATATCATTGCAAAATTCCTTGAGTATAGATATAATTCCTAAATTTTACATTGATTCTCACTAATGTACCTAGATCCTCCCTAATGTACCTAGATCCTCACTAATGTACCTAGATCCTCACTAATGTACCTAGATCCTCACTAATTTATCTAGATCCCCACTTATGTATCTAGATCCTCACTAATGGATCTAGATTCTCACTAATAAAAAATATTCTAAAAGTAAGCTAGGATAAAGTTTGACCAATATCCGGTATACCAGAAATAATAATTTTATGTTCAATTATACAATTTATCTATTTTAAGGTTAAAAATAATGACCCACCGGTAAGCATTGTCAGGCACGACTTAAACAACACTGATCTAGTGTTGTTAATGTAGCTACATTAACAACACTAGATCAGTGTTGTTAATGTAGCTTCAACTTCGTCAACCGGCAACGACGTCAACATCTTTCACAATGGTAGAACCATTAGATAGTTTAAAGCTTAAAATATCGTCACATGAAAAAACGGATGTTAATCATTATCATAATTGGTGTTATTATTTTATTATATTTTTAAATAATAACATTTATTATTATTATTACTACTAGGCTACTATTATAATCATTACTCACCATGTGCCAACCAGCACACAAACATGCCACTTAATTGAAATCTTACGTAACGTTACGTTTAATTAAGACAAGAGCGCATCGTACTTAACAATAATAACACATATTATAGTGAAATGATGAACTATGTTGATATCTATCACTTTTAATACCACATGTTATATCCATTAGGCAATTTAGTCCATTTTCCGTGTTGCCTGTCCAGTGAATGTCCGAGATTTTACTCTCAGATCAGCGCGGCTGGGATTCGAACCCACGAGAGTTCAATTCACCTCAGGGTCTGTCATTTAAAACTTCATGACGTTATCTACACCCTTAACCATTGCGCTATTGAGACGCTAACGCACACTTCTGAATCATTAGAACTACAAGTTAGTATTAACTTCACAATATTTGAGGGAAGCAAGTTAAGTCGAGTAGAGATAGGCCATAGTCTTTATAAAGCAGTAGAGTCGATGTTAACGTCAGTTTCGTCTCTCGATATCAGTAATGGGTAAGCCCTGAATTTGAACCACGCAAATACTGATCCGCAGTCAGATATCTCAGCGACATCGCCACTGGCTCCAGTCAAACTAGTCGAGAAGTTTTGAGAACTCAGTCTGGTTGTTTACACGTTCCTTGCCAGTATGATGGCTAGAATCATTCCACCAATCTGAAATATACCATCTCGTTATAAAATATTTGATATTTATTTACATAATACAATAAGTAATAAGCATAATGCATATGTTTTTGATATCCATTTACATGTTTAATATTTAATTCATAAAAATTATATATTAAAGGGGATCATTGATATAGTATTAATCGCACAACTATTCTTTACGTAATAAACCGTAGAAATTTTCCAAATTTAAGCGTCACCAATGTGTCTTTTAAATCTTTATTATTTTATTTCGTGGAGTTGTTTATAATAATAATAACCCACATTATAGTGAAATGATCAACTACGTTGATATCTATCACTTTTAATACCACATGTTAAATCCGTTAGGCAATTTTGTCCATTTTCCGTGTATCCAGTCCAGTGATTGCCCGAGATTTTACTCTCAGATCAGCGCGGCTGGGATTCGAACCCACGAGGGTTCAATTCACCTCAGGATCTGTCATTTAAAACTTCATGACGTTATCTACACCTCTAACCATTGCGCTATTAAGACATTCAATATATTCATTTAATATATAATATAAGTTTAAGTAAAATATGATAAATTAGTCATCAATCCGTCAGTTAGACGGCCAGCCCTTCCAATTTAAAATCACATTATAATTATATATATATATATATATATATATATATATATATATATATATAATTATAATGTGATTTAAAATATATATATGTATATATATATATATATATATATATATATATATATATATATATATATATGTATGTATATATATATAATTATAATGTGATGAAAAACTAATTATAAATATTTTATATACTATGATATAATTTTGTTATCATCATCATCGTCATCATCACTCGTTTATTTCAGACAACAGTCCATAAGACATTGCACGATGCAATGACAGAAACAACAGAAAAAGACAGAGAATTATAATAGTTATAATTATAGCTATAATCATAATAATAGGCCTATTATTATAATGTAATTGTTCCTATTATGTAATATCAATTTGACCATCAGTAAAGGATTGAAAGATGCGAGTTTTCTAAATGCACATAGGATGCACATTGGTTTATATTTTATTACATAGAGATATGATTACATTAAATATAAGATTAGATTACAGGTAGAACGGATTAGAGGTGAGAGTAGATTAGAGATATAGATTTGATTAGAGATAGGAATGAATTATAGATAGGATTTGATTAGAGATAGGATTAGATTAGAGATATAACTGGATTAGATATAAGATTGGATCAGAGATAAGATTGGACTAAAAATAAGATTTGATTAGATGTATGATTAGGTTAGAAGTAAGATTGGATTAGACGTAATATTGCATTACAGATATGATTTGATTAAAGGTAAGATTGAATTAGAGATAGAATTGGATTTAGATACTTACGACAAGTATGGCCAGAGCTACACCAATGCCTATCAGATATCCCGCCACCTCCTGCAGAACTAATTTACCGGCTTCATAGCAGCCCTAAAGCAATACAATAGACTCCTTCTGCGTGACGTCATGTGTTAACAGGACTGTTTATTTATTGATTTATAATAAATAAATAGAATTTTAATGAAATTTAGCGCCTTTAGTGAATAGTTTTAGACTTGATTAAGTTCATTGGCGTACTTTTAACTTAGTTCATAGTTCTATGTTATATTGTTAATCTGTTACATAGTTATTTTGTTGAAAAATCAATTTGCAGTTTTGACCGTTATTTTACCGTTATAGTTGATCCGTTACACGTTATTTTATATTGCTTTTAGTTTTTAAATTGTTAAAATTATAGTGTTTACGTTTTGATCGTTAGTGAATTATTGCATATTTGTATTTTTATGTAATTTGTGTATAACTATATCGTAATTTATATTGCACTTTCTGCATTGTTTACAATTACTGATTTGCCAGTTTTGTAAGCATGTTTCGATCGAGAATTCCGGTTAATTCTCTTCGAAGCAATATTTCTCTTTGCTCTCTTAACATCCGATCTCTCTCTAACTCAGACCATATCATTGCTTTGCATGATTTGGCTGAGACTCACAAGTTTGACTGTTTTGCTATCAGTGAAACTTGGCTATCCTCTATAACCACTCCTTCTGAATTGATGTCTATTCTTCCTCCAGGTTATGATATGTTTATTGCAAATCGTGACTCTAGGATATCTGGTGCTAAGGGTGGTGGAGTTGCTCTCCTACTAAGGAAGCCCTTTATCCTTCTTAGCAATGACTGTCATAAATTTTCTTCATTTGAAGCAATTTCAGTCACTGGTAAATTTAGCACATGTACTCTGCATGTTGTTGCAGTGTATCGACCACCATCTTCTTCTCCCTATGCCAAACCTTTCTCTCTCTTTTTATCGGAGTTCTCTACCCTACTCTCCTTTCTCACTACTTCTAAATCAGACTTTGTGATTACAGGTGACCTCAACATTCACCTTGATAATCCTCTTGATCCCTTAACTCAGCAGTTTAATACTTTGCTGTCCTCTTGTAATGCTGTTCAATATGTGAATGTTGCTACTCATATTGACAATCATACACTTGATGCTGTTATTACACCAAGTCTCTCTGCTATTGATCCTTTAAGTGTTACTATTTTATCTCACTGGCCGTCAGACCATTTTCCCGTTGTATTCACTTAAAATCATGCTAAGCCAGATACTATTAAAAATTCACCTACTGTTTCATTTAGGTGTGTAAATAACGTTAATCTTGATCTCTTTTGTTCTGATCTTGAAAATTCGACTTTGATCAAGTTATCGGAGTTCTCTACCCTACTCTTCTTCCTTACTACTTCTAAATCAGACTTTGATCTCCTGCTAATAATCTTGATGAATTAGTAAAACAGTATAACACTACTCTTTCATCTCTACTTGATAAGCATGCACCTCTAACTACCAAGAAGCTTAAGAAATCTAACCCTTGGTATACTTCTGGTCTGAGAAAGCTAAAGGCTGCATGCTGTAGAGCTGAAAGAAAGTGGCGTCATACCCATTCAGACTTTTGGAAAACTGTTTCTAATTTGCAACACAAGATTTATCGTACTGCTATTGCTAATGCTAAGAAAGAGTACTACTCTTCTTTGGTCAGTAAGGCTGTGAATGTCAAGAGTTTATGGAAAACCGTTAATGATCTTTTACATAGATCTATTTCTCCTTCTCTTCCTTCTACTCCTGTGGAGTCACTGCCTGAACAATTTTCCAAATACTTTACAGATAAGATAAGCAATCTTAGAGAATCTATCACTCCAGCTCCTAACTCTACTCCTCATACTCCAGTAGAGAATCATTCCAAAGATGAGCTTTCTAATTTCACTCCAGTTACAATTGATGAGATTATTAAATTAGTTTTAGACTCTCCAGCTAAACATTGTGACTTGGATTCTATCCCAACCTCTCTTTTAAAGAAGTGTATTCACATACTTGCTCTAGTATTAACATTGATTGTTAACCTCTCTCTCTCTACTGGCAAATTTCCTCGCGCTTTTAAGCGTGCAGTTATTACGCCATTGCTTAAAAAGCCCACACTGGATAAGGAATTATTGTCGAATTACGGGCCTATATCTAATCTGTCATACATATCTAAGCTCACTGAAAGAATTGTTCTTCAGAGCCTTTCTGCTCATCTCTCTTACAATGATCTATTTAATAAGCACCAAGCTGCTTATACTAAGCATCGTTCAACTGAAACGGTGCTTCTATCTGTGTGCAATTCTATTGTTAATGCCATGTGCACACAACGCTTAACTGGGTTATGTATGCTTGATCTTTCGGCCGCTTTTGATACCATTGATCACAATATTCTTGTGGAACGTCTTTCTTCCTGGTTTGGTGTTCGTGGAATTGTTCTTGATTGGTTTTCCTCCTATCTGACGGATCGTTCTTTTAGTGTGAAAGTGATGCAGTACATCTCTTCGCCTTCCCACTTAAAGTATGGTGTACCTCAAGGCTCCGTTCTTGGTCCTATCCTCTTCAACCTATATACAACACCCTTAAGCTCACTGATCTCTTCTCACTTAAGTATGATGTGTCTCAAGGTTACGTTCGTGGTACTATCCTCTTTAACCTCTATACAACACCCCTAAGCACTCTCATCTCTTCTCATTCTCTTGATCATGAACTATATGCTGATGACAATCAAATATACACTTATTTCACCCCTAACTCCAATTCTAATGCTGAAACCCTCCTGCAACAAAGTTTTAGTCTATATCCCCTTGGATGTCTGCTAATTTCTTGGCACTTAATCCATCTAAGACTGAATTTTTGTTGGTCGGGACACCTCAACAGCTTCTGAAGCTGAATGGGAAAACTCTTTCGTTATCTTCGGGTATTAAAATATCACCAGTTTCTTCTGTGAGAAATCTCGGTGTTATACTTGATAAACACCTAACCTTCCACGAACACATAACTAAAACTTCACAAGCATGTTTCTTCCATATCCGTGATCTTCGTCGAATACGTCCATATTTGTCACGTGACACAGCTGCTACAATTGGTGCTGCTCTTGTGCAATCGAAGTTGGACTACTGCAATTCCCTGTTTTTAAATCTCCCTGGCTGTGAGATCGATCGGTTACAGTTTGTTCAGAATTCTCTTGCGCGAGCCATTTTTTGTAGTTCCAAGTACTCACATGTTACGCCTATTTTGAAGTCTTTGCACTGCTAAAGATTAAAGAGCGTATCATTTACAAAACAGCTTCGTTAAAGTAAAAGTCCATCACCATCCCTAGACAAACTTGTATGTCTCACTTGATTAAAGTGATGCAGCCTGCTATTACTCGGTCTTCTAAGTTAATTACTCTTGTGAGACCTAGCTTACCTTCACGCTCTATGTTATCTAATCGTTCTTTCCAGCATGCTGCACCGCAGATATGGAATTCTCTTCCATCCAATCTTCGGAAATCTTCATTTGAATCACATCAGCCTTTGCTTTCCTATGAGCAGTTCCATATGGTAAACAAAAACAACGAGGTTGCTTGTTAAATAGCTCTACTAATTAGTAGTTAATTAATCGAGTTATAGTGTTATTCTCGTCTCACTAGATTGCCCGATTATGGTATATATCTAGTTTCACCATATCATTCGGAATTTTGCTAAATTTCATCACTTTCAGTAGGAAAAATCATAAATTAAATTCTAACGCATTACTGTTTACACTTGTTGAACTTTACTGAATCAACAACGCCGCTTCCGCAGGCTGAAGAGGACTAAGCCCTCCGAACTAGTTTAATAATTTAGTCACTAGACTAGATAAGAAGCCTTCTATAAGTAATATACTTTAAAACTACTTCATAAGAAGTTGAAATTTACTTTTGCAACCTACACGTAATCATTGGATTATCTTTAGTTAAAAATACTCTTAGACTGTCAGGACAAAATTAATGATTGGTCTTAGCAGACCAGTTTTAATTCTTTAAATATTTAAAATAAAAAATAATAATAATAAAATGAGCAGTTCCATAAGCAGTTGAAGACCTATCTTTTCCATCTCTCTTCCATCTAGTGTCCATGAGCAGCGACCTGCGCCTAAACCACCTTTTCTTTAACTCCCTTTTCTTTGGACTGAATTTCTGGATTTTGGAATTTTCACCGTTTTTGGACCTTCTTTTTTTGCTCGCCGGCTTGATTTTGTCTCAATAGTGCTCGATGTTGTCATTGATGACTGTAGCATTCTAATTGTTGTTATTATTATTATTATACAAGACTCTTTGAATTAATGAATAAAAACGACAAGCTAAAGAATAAGTTAACTTCGTTTTCCTGGCTAGAAATCGTGTCAGTTTCTTTGCATATGTCGCAATCGTTTATCTATCGTGGCTGTTGAAACGATGACAGAGATTATTTTGAATGGAATTTGGACCCACTGTTAGGTTCTATTCTGCCGACAATATTCATGTGATATTTTGACTGAGCACATCCCGAGTTTGTAGGTTGAACCTGTGCTCTGGGGACCTAGAGAATTTTTCAGTTAAAGCTGTCAACACTCGGCCCTCCAAGGTGGTCACCCAACGATGTACTAACCGTGCTTTATATAGCTACCTTCTATCTATCTGTCTGTCTGTCTTTCTGTCTGTCTGTCTGTCTCTCTCTCTCAGGCAAAAATACTGAATCTAAGTCACCTGTTTCCACGCGCTAAAGATGGTTACATAATGATGCAGCTACAGCCTTTGTGACTGAGCCTACGTTGCTATCCTTAGGGTACTTATGATAAAACCTGAGAACCGGTTTTGAATAGATAATTATACTTTCAATCTGCAATTTCAGAGAACCATAGAGGGATCTGTACAAACTGTGTAATACAGGGCTTCGTTCTTTTCATTGCTCGCTACCGTAGGAGGTCCAATCGGCCATGTCTGGCATTTCTGCTCGTCTATGTATCTGTTGTACTGATCACGTACACAACACGACAGCGGTACCAATGGCTTCAACAACTCTGTACACATCAGATACAAACAATATACTGGTACTGTGCACAACGCGACAGCGGTACTAATGGCTTCAACAACTCTGTACACAACAGATATAAACATTATACTGGTACTGTGCACAACACGACATCGGTACCAATTGTTTCAACAACTTTGTACCCAACAGATACAAACATTGTACTGGTACTGTACACGACAATGGTATCAATGGCTTCAACAAGTCTGTACACATCAAATATAAAAGTTATACTTGTACTGTACAAAAAGGAGACCTGTAGTAGAGTTTCAATAGCTATATGTTCATCAGACACTTTGTCAAGTATCGTCAATATTTTTCTTTTCTGATAACATAGCGCAAAACATCCTTTTATCCTTATACTAGTCATGGCCGACATTACAGGTGGCATCTATCAAAGTTATACTGAGGGTCTTATCGTGAACGCTGTTTAAGGTGAGCGACTTATCCAAACTACTAAGCAAATTATTTCGGGCGGTGTTATATTGCAATTATATTTTTTAGTGAAACCGATAAAGTTGAATGTGAATATAAGCGTCATCATCATGAATGAGCCTTGCCCAATTGTTCCAATTTACTGCATCATTAAAATACTATTTGAGGCTTACAACATACCTGCCGGCGCTGATTGTGCCTTCTGCCACTCGGATGATTTGTAGGCACTGTACCCCTCCTGAAGTACTCCACAACAGTGCCACTGTGAGTCAACAACAACAATGTTGTTCATAAAAGTAGAAAATTATAATAAAAAGCTTAATTAATAGAATTACAGTACAAAAGTGAAGGTAACCACAGATATGGATAAAATAAATTCACTACACAAGCTTACTTTTGAAGAGATTCAATAAGATCAATGTCAGATTTACAATATGGTGACCATTTAAAATAAGGTGACTAAACTTTACCACTTCCCTTATGTTCACAATATATAAAACAAGGCCTTATTGAGCAATTTAACTACTCAACGGTATCGGTAAAAATCTATCAATTTAAACAGAATTAGCAGGATGATGCTGACCTTATGCTGGGCCCCATTCCATGCGTCCGTGACGTCCCTATTCCAGGAGTTCTCCAGATTAACTCCGTATTCGTACCGTAGCGTATTTGTCATAGAGTTCACTATCTGATCGTTTACCTATCAATACAGGCGCAATCAATCAGTCATAGATTCATTAATTCAGTCTTCCTGCTGAAAGATATTTGTCTTAGGATAAACTTACTCCCATCGCTTCCTTATCGTGTAGATACAAATAAACAGTAAGAATATTAACACAATATTGCTGCTATACAGCATAGTAAATCTTGGAGGCCAACAATTGATTGAGCATAGGCAGTGGCGGATCCAGGGAGGCCCAGGGGGCCCGGCCCCTCCCCCCTTAGGTCCGATGATAAAAAATTGTAAACTATATTTTCATTATTTCTATGGCAATTTCGATGTTTAAATATGTTAGTAATGACAATTGTTGATGGGGGGCCCGGGGGGAGGATAGGACAGGGTATATTTTCATTGTTTCTATTGCAATTTCGATGTGTAAATATGTTAGTAATGACAGTGGTTAGGGGGGACCGGGGGAGGGTAAGACAGGGTATATTTTCATTGTTTCTATGGCAATTTCGATGTTTAAACATGTTAGTAATGACAGTGGTTAGGGGGAGGGCCCGGGGGGAGGGTTAGACATTTAGGGTCAGTTAGGGTTTCTATGCAAATTTCAATGTGTAAAGATGTTAGCAATGGCAGTGGTTAGGGGGGCCCGGGGGGGACCCAGTTCCAATAGCTCGATTTGTTCTAGGATATACTGGGAGCCCTGTATAATGGAAGGGGTGCGAAAAATGTTGACCGTTTCACTAGCTTTCAATTTTCACTTGAACCAATGCATATTACCAATGCATAGGAGGAAAACAGTTTTCCCCTGACTTTAGTACGGGTATAAGCGGGGGGGGGCTAAGGTACGGGGATACACTCACTCTATGAGCCGAACGTTGTAGTGAACAAATTTTGAGCCCTCCCCCACAGAAATTTGTCTGGTTGTGTCACATGTCCCGAAGAAGGTGGGGCGTAAGCAAAAAAATGTACACTCTCAAAAATAAAATTGGGCCCCCCTCCTTAAAAAATTCCTTGATCCGCCCCTCAGCATAGGCCCAGATAATCATACAAATATCGATTAACGTTGCTACTATGTTATTTAGCCTTTGTTGTAATGCATTTGCATAATTTTCTCAGTGTTGAAATATTGAAGAGTTTTAGCTGCGGTGGAGTGGAAGATAAGCCTGCAAATCTTTATTTTTTTATTATAAGTCATAAGATAAAAAGCAACAGATATTCCAGCCAATAAAATACAATTCACTGCAAAGCAATACAATACATTGAATGCAAACGATGCAATAGGCCTATATGTCACTTACGACTTCTACTAAGACAATGAAAATTGCTTGGTTGTAAAGTAATTTTAAATTAAATATCAATAATCACTTAGAAGTTTTATAATAATCTCATCATCATCTTCATCTTCCCTTGAATCTGAGTCTAACTTCTATCGGGATTAAAAAATTTGTAGCAATTTCTGGAGCCTAGGCGCTCATAAATCGAATGATCTATCTGAATTTTGGTTTGAATCTCAGTACTTGGTCGCCTTTTATGGTACGTGCACGTCGTGCAGTCCACGATTGGCCTATAATAATAATAATGATAATAATAAATGTTTAACGTCCGTTTCCTCATCCAGGGATGATGTCAGGGACGTCACTATACTATATATTCTTCTGCAACCCCGACAAAACTCGGGCAATTATTATAACAAAAACAGAATTAAACAATAGGCTCAGTACAGTTTAATTACACACCTTAGTTTCGAAGACGATAGCTAAGATGAAGCCAAGAGTTGATAGTATTAGAACAAGACCGAGAGCAGTTGAATACTGAAAACAATCAGAAAACCGTCAATAATTCTTGTGCCAATCTTCATCTAAAGTGCAATCATCTAACTTTATAATTTAAAATTATAATAAATTATAATATTTGCAGTGAAGATATTTGATGTTTCTGAAATAACTGCATCATTAAAAGATCTCAGCTATCAAGACCGTCACTTAAGCACCAAAAGCCTAATTTAACATCACTATATCTACAAGTCTGAAGAAATCCACGATGATAAAGTTTGCAAATATTTTAGTATGAACCACGCTCCTGAACGATTGTGAAACATGGACGTTAAGAAAGAAAGACGTTCTGAATATGGAAGCGTTGGAGATGTGGCAATGGAGAAAGATGAAGATCAAATGGACTGACAAAATTACCAATTAAGACGTGCAAATAGGGTTTGTACAAATAGATATTTGGTAAATATCATACGGAATAGAAAGAAGAACTGGATGGGTCTTGTTATGAGAGGGGATGTTTACTAAAAGTGGTAATTTAAGAACGAATGGCAGGAACGAAAGTTACATAAAGACAGAGACTGGGGATGCTGGATGAACCGAATACTATTTCAAATGTTGATATGTAGAGAACAGCAAAGGATAGAAATATGTTAAGGGTCAGGGGCGTTTTCGCCATATCAGCGATGATGTAGTTTTCGTCAAGCAATTCTCCAGAAGTTCTGAAAATCAAACTTAGCCAGAACCGTTGGTACCCCATTAAATGGCATTTTGCGTCATAGATTAAAGGGGAAGATGATGCCCCTATGAGGAGTTATATTCCACGGACCTGCCAATAGGTAGTACACTAATAGAGAGCGAGTGAGAGTGAGAAAGAGAGTGCTCGGTTCCATCGAGGTTCAGTTTTTGGAAGGCAAGTAACGCTGGAATGTATCGGCAGAAACGAGAAGAAAGCGACGTCAAAGCATGACTTTCGATCAATATACATGTACATGTATACATAGAAATAAGACTGGTTGTAGTTGCTAAGAGTTCGTGAGGTCTCACTCTTTCTCTTACTCTCTCTCTCTCTCTCTCTCTCTCTCATTTTCTTTCTCTCTTACTTTCTCTCTCTCTCTCTCCCTCTCTCTCTCTCTCATTATCTCTAGCTCTCTAACGTTCTATTAAAACACAGGTTCAATGAACATGACCATATTCACTACCAGCTTGCTCACTCACTACATTCATTCATCACTAACATTCATCATCCAGAACTAATAAATTCACTCATCGATTACATTCTTCATCCAGTACTACATTCATTCATCATTGATATTCATCATCCAGAACTAATTTCATTCGTCACTAACATGCATAAACTAGTAATTAGGCATATTTAACCACAAATGCATAGCGTATTACAAAACCTAATTAGTTTCTTCAAATTCTAACTATTGTGTCTGCCTCAGATACAGTAAACTTCTATTAAGGGACACATATAATATACGGACAACAACAATAACAATAAAGACAACATTATTAAAGCACTACTCCAGTCCACGTCAACATTTAGCACTACGGAGCCAAAGCCAAAGCAAAGACGATTAGCAAATATCTATGGTGCATTGAACGACGAAATTCAAAGCAAGAAAGACCACTGTATAAAAAGTTAACACGCATTGGAGTGAAATGATAAACTATGTTGATATCTATCACTTTTTAAAACCACATATTTAAACCGTTAGACAATTTAGACCATTTTCCGTATAACCAGGTTAAGTGAATGTCCGAGATTTTACTCTCAAATCTGCGCGGCTGGGATTCGAACCCACGAAGGTTCAAATCACTTCAGGAACTGTCATTTAAAACTTCATGACGTTACCCCTACTCTAATAAGACCAGCTCAAGGCTGTTTACTAGCCCTATCATACCAGTATGAGGACGGTCTTGCTCTCGAACAGGGCTCCGAAGCAGCCGATGAAGGAGATAACGAAGACGATGCAGCCAGCAGTGAGGATGAGGTAGGAGGCTGGAGCGATAAGATGAATCCCAAACACGTGGGTGATGAGGTTCACCTTGTCCACCACCAGGTTGATTCCCAGTCCAATCACTGTACAGCCCATTAACTGCGTAAATTATATATAAATGTGTATATATAGATATAATATGGTATATGGTATATGTCCATGGTATATATATATATATATAATATATATATATATATATATATATATATATATATATATATATATATATATATAGGCCTATACATTTGAATATATAATATATATATATATATATATATATATATACATATATATTCAAATGTATAGGCCTATATAGGCTATATATTATATATATATATATATATATATATATGCATGTATATATACCATGGACCTGCCGGTAGGCAGTGCACTAAGAGAGAGAGAGAGAGAAAACACTTGGGACCTGATCGTAATCTTAAGCTAAGTCCTTTTTTAACACTTCGCCTCTGCATTTATTTGCATATATTTGATGTTGCTGATGGTAGATAAAATGTTGAATTTTAACAACCTTTACAAAAATAAACTCAAGTGTGATTTGTTAGGCTTCACTAATGCTCTAGCGTATGCTCTAGAAACCAATACGAACCAGGGAACTAATGCATGGTTATATGTATGCGACAACTATTGCACATTATACATTCAATCTACACAAACAACGCAACAGGGCAAAGTAGGCCTATGCTTACAGAGAAATAGCAGTTTCCAACAATGTATTCACAAAGAACAGGCAGTGTACAATAATGCACTTAAAAAGAGCAGGCAGCGTCAGGGGCGGATCCAGGAATTTTTTAAGGGGGGGCCCGAAATTTTTTTTGCAGAGTGTACATATTTTTTGCTTAAGCCCCGCCTTCTTCAGGACATGTAACGAACCAGAAAATATGCTATGTGGAGGAGTGGGGACTCAAAATTTTTCAGCATACTGCGCTCGACTCATAAAGCGAGTGTATCCCTGTAAATTACCCCCCCCCCCCCACACTCATACCCGTACTAAAGTGAGAGGAACACTTAAAATACCTAAAACCCCGTATTTGTTTAGGAAAAAAGTAGATTTATTTTTTCACCTCTGAAGAAATTCAGCGTATCTGGACCAATTGCAAAAGTGACCTTATTTTGGCGGAAGGTGTGGGGGGCTTAAGCCCCTCCCAGCCGAGGCTGTTTGCATCACTGCTCCGGGACAGAGTTCACTTTTTTGCCTTACAAACTTTGTTACTCTTATATAGTGGTTAAAGTGAAAATTGAGAGCTAGTGAAACGGTCAACATTTTTCGGGCCCTCTTCCGTTATACGGGTCCCTAGTGGGACTCATATTTTAAAAATTCCAGGTAGTCGGACTGTTGAGTTCTCTCTCTTACCCCCAACCCCCCCCCCCCCCCAACCTCCCTAACGCCCTTAAATCATATTTACACCTAGAAATTGCCATAGAAACAATGAAAATATTGTTTAACTTTTTTTTCGTCGGGCCTAAGAGGGGAGCCCGGGCCCCCTGGGCCCCCTGGATCCGCCACTGGGCAGAGTGAAAAAACAGTGTAATGATGCCCTTACAAAGAACAGTGTACAATGATGCCCTTACAAAGAACAGTGTACAATGATGCACTTAAAAATAACAGTGTACAATGATGCACTCACAAAGAACAGGCACTGTACAATGATGCACTTACAAAGAACAAGCATTGTACAATGATGCACTTACAATGAACAGGCAGTGTACAATGATGCACTTACAAAGAACAGGTAGTGTACAATGATGCACTTATGATGCACTTACAAAGAACAGGCAGTTCCCAATCACAAGCACATATCTGATGCACATGTTACAGCTGCTCAAATTCGTCGTTGGCGGGGTTTTCTTATTTTTATTTTGTGTACCGCCGCTCTCTAACAGCATGGGAGAGGTAGGACTACCCATTTCACCCATCCCCACCCCTGCCTCCCCTACCTCTGGGGGGTCTGCCCCCTCCCAGTCCCTCTCATCTGCCCCTCTCCGATAATCATCTGCCGGCAGGGGGTGCTTGTAGTCCTCTGAGGCCATTCTAGTCAAATCTAAAATTAAAAATATAAATACAGATTAAGATAAATATGTCAGAGAATGTAAATAAAATGTAAATAAATGTATATATATATATATATATATATATATAAAGCTAAGGTTAACGTCAGTTTCCTCACTCGAAAGCGATGTCAGTGACGGGCGAGCCCAGGATTTGAACCTGCATCAACTGATCCGCGGTCGAGTATCTTACCGACTTATATATATATATATATATATATATATATATATATATATATATATATATCTTAGTGCACTGCCTACTGGCAGGTCCATGGTACATAACGCCTCCACTCGTCTCTGTCTTCCATTTCCTCTTCATTTCCATATGAGTGGGTCTTTAAATATCTAACATACCTAATCTCGGTCTGCCTTTGTAACCTTTTGAGTCCAGCTAATCCTCTCCATTCTTCTCCAAATCCACATTTCCAATGCCTCCAGTTTCCTAATATCTTCCTTCCTTAAGGTCCATGTTTCACACCCATGCAATAGCGTGGTCCAAACCAAAGTTTTCACTATCTTTATCTTTGTGTCTTTCTTTAGACTTTTTGTTAATAGTGTTTTTCTACTACCAAAGGCCGCTCTTGCTTGTGCAATCCTAAAATATTTCCGTCTCACATTTCCCATTATCGGTTATAGTATGACCCAAATATTTTAAACTCCTTACCTGTTCCAATTTCGTACCATTTATTGTGATATTAACTTCACCTTTATTATTGGACACTCTCATAACCTTGGTCTTTTTTATATTATTCTTCATGCCATATCTTAGGGCCGTATCATTCAGCCTATCCATTATCTTCTGCAATCCAATCTCGCTGCCCGCTACCATTCCTTGGTCATCTGCAAATCGTACATCTTGTAACAAATTCCCTCCTACTTTTATTCCTTCTTCCAAGTCTTCCATGGCTTCCTCCATCATTGCCTCAGAGTAAATGTTAAACAGCAGCGGCGAAATGCTACAACCTTGTCTTACTCCACGTCCTATTTCACCTTCTTCTGAGTATTCTTGTTGGATTTTGATTACTGCTCTTTGATTCATGTACAAGTTCAAAATTAGTCTTCTATCTCTCCAGTCAATTCCTATTCTTTTTAAGATATTCATCATCGTTATCCAATCAATTCTGTCAATGGCCTTCTCGAAGTCTACAAAGCATACAAAAACGTCATTTCCATATTCTAAGCTTCTTTCGCAAAGAACCCGCATTACTCCTATTGCTTGTCTTGTGCCGCATCCTTTCCTAAAACCAAACTGTGTCTTGCTCAGTATCATCTCTGCTTTCGACTGATTGCGATTATTTACTCTCTTTAATAAGATCTTCGATAGATATATTAAGATATATATATATATATATATATATATATATATATATATATATATATGTATATATGTATATATATATATGTGCTCGATGTTGTCATTGATGACTGTAGCACTCTAATTGTTGTTATATATATATATATATCTTAATTATTCTCTTAATTTATATCTTATTTATTAATTATCTATTTATTCTCTTAATATATATATATATATATATATATATATATATATATATATATATATATATATTAAGAGAATAAATAGATAATTAATAAATCCTGGGCTCGCCCGTCACTGACATCGCTTTCGAGTGAGGAAACTGACGTTAACCTTAGCTTTACCAGCTTTTTAAATAAGATGTAACTTAAGAGAATAATTAAGATATTAAATAGGCTTAACATAGATATTAGATATCGATTTATTCCACGACAAATCTGCCTGAAAAGCAAGAGACCACAGGTTCGACAACCTAGTGAAACCGTCTGTGGCAATGCAGTTATGTTACAAAAACAGACTTTAACCTTTATTTTCAATTAAGAACTTTGCGTCAAATCAATGACTCAACCTCAGGAGTGATTCCTATAGTTAAGAATCTGGAGTGAATAAGCTGCCGCTGATGACGTCATAAATTGGGAATCTGCTGCAGTAAATCTTGTGATACTGAAATAAAAGTCTAAATTAAAGTTGAGTACAGCATAGGCCTACATATCTGTAATACACGACCAATCCGGTTAGTGAAAAATCTCACCTTTTCAATGAAGCTAGTGAGATGTGACAATGTGTGAAGCCTTATTACGGTAATACCAATAGAAAGGCCTCCTTTCAATACCATCCACTTTCTCCAAAGTAAACCACTTCGATGAACAGTCAAAAGATTTCGTGATTATACGAAGTGGAAAGTATGACTCGCTGTAGTACGTATCACTCCTAATGGAAGTTATTATACTAATAATATTTACAATATTTTATTGATACTATGGCCTACGTGTATAGTTAATTTAAAATCTAGGCCTGCAGTTTAGTGGTGACTTTAAATCTGATGAACAAACAATAGAACCAAACATATCACAATAATACACAATATACCTGTTACGTAAACTATTTCCAATAATAGCGTGTAGTTCGTATATTTAGTATCTTAAGACATGAGCCCAGCTAATTATACATGTATATGAACGTCTGTTGACAGATTGACTTCTATGCATACTACTTTGCCATTACGTCTTTAAATAACAAGGATTAAAAACTAATTAGACGTTAGTAGATAAATTACTATAAACTAAATTTCTATAGACATCATAATAATGCCGTTAAGTTCACATAATCCTACCTGTAGTAATTCTCGGCTAGTCGGCTCACTACTAGTCAAGTATAGGGCCAATAGATAGAGGCCTCCTTATCTCTACGTGCTTATACCTGCACTAACACTCGTACAGCCCCAGTGGTCATCATTCTATATGAGGCTCTCCATAGTGTTTGCGATAGATTAGATCTGACTGTAAGACAAACATTGCAGGCCATGCACTGACCCTGCCGTCCACTAGGAAAATATTGACAGATTATTCCAGGCTTTCAGTGTAATGACAACACTGACGGCATTCCGGTGTCTTTAAATTGTTTGCCCGTTATAGAGAAATATTCCTATCTAAAAGTGATATAGATGTGATATAGAAGCCTGGAATAATCTGTCAATATTTTCCTAGTGGGCGGCAGGGTCAGTGCATGGCCTGCAATGTTTGTCTTACAGTCAGATCTAATCTATCGCAAACACTATGGAGAGTCTCATATAGATAACTAAAACGATATCGATCACGTCATTACTGAATAAAGCTGCAATACGATACTACGACGACAGTGTATAAACAACATTTAGATGCGTCAAACTGAAGGTTTCTAGAATGAAAAATTTTAAAGGAATTTAAGCTTTCAATACTATGGATTCTACATCTGTTAAAATCTTGAAAATGTGACAACTGATTTGGGATAAAACATATTCATTAAGTGTAGCGAATTAAGGGCTAATTATACAATAAGGGCTACTTTAATAGATAGAACGATTAAGTGAGCTAGTGTGATCAGTAGATACAGGATTCAAATTCATTACTCGTCCTTATACTGCATTGCGCTTATTGGGTGTTGTATGAAAGTCGAATCGAAATGAGCACGGAGATTTTATCTAAAGAGAGTTCCGATATGACGACCGTTGAACTGTCAGTAATTCCAAGGCCTTACTTCAAAAACATTTAAATCAGAATCTTTGACTTTATTTGGAGCTTTTCTTGTTAATTTGAATTTTAAACTAACTACTTTAAAAGTTTATCAAAAGTTTATGAAAATGATTTGAAATGCTGTAGAAAGTCGGACAAGCTTGAGACTTGTGACCTATATCCTCCAACAAGTGCCTCCGGAGCAATTCTGAAAAAGACGTTAGAGGAGATTGAAGAATAAAAAAAGTAAGGAAAACATCAAAAGATGTTAGCCTGATCAGTCACAATATATGAAACGGGAAGAATAATTGGATAAGAATAATTTTCTAAAATTTTAATAATAATTATGAATACTAAGAGAGTGAGAGAGAGCAAGCCAGCGAGAGAGAGAGAGGGAGAGAGAGGGAGAAGAGAGAGATAGATAGATAGATACATAGTAAGAGAGAGAGATAGCAAGAGAGAGAGAGGAGAGAGGAACGAGAGAAAAGGATGATCATATATTAGAAAATTTCTTTAGCCTCAATTAAAAGCCCAGGTTAAAGATGGATCAAATCAAAACAGGTCTTCTCCATATTGTGATACAACTCCGGTACAGTTTAGCCAGATAGTCGGATTTAAACTCATTTCAGTAATCTCTCTACCCTCACAACTCTGCGGACACTCCTCGTTGTTCTATATGTACATAGCTCTCATTAATCTGACTAGCTTTCATTAATATCCATGGTTCTCATTAATCTCCATAGCTTTCATTAATCTCCATAGCTTTCATTAATCTCTATAGCTTTCATTAATCTGATAATCTCCACAGTTCTCATTAATTTCCATAGCTTTCTTTAATCTCCATAGCTTTCATTAATCTCCATAGTTCTCATAAATCCCTACAGCTTTTATTAATCTCCATAGCTTTCTTCACTCTCTATAGCTTTCATTAATCTCCATAGTTCTCATTAATCTCCATAGCATTCATTAATCTCCATAGCTTTCTCTAATCTCCATAGCTTTCATTAATCTCCATAGCTTTCATTAATCTGCATGGCGTTCATTAATCAACATAGCTTTCACTAATCTACATAGCACTCCTTAATCTCCATAACTCTCATTCACCTACATAACTCTCATTAATCTACATAGCTTTCATTAATCTACACACCTTTCATTAATCAACATAGCTCTCTATAATTTCCCTGACTCTTCTTCAGTGGGATAGACTGAATTGATCAGCTTCAAATTGAAATAAAATCAGAACAAACCAAAAAATGCGGTAGGTTTGTTTGTTTTTGCTTCCTTTTGTTGTTTGTTTGACAGACTGACAGACAGACAGACAGACAGACAGACAGACAGACAGACAGACTGACTGGCTGGCTGACTGACTGACTGACTGACTGACTGACTGACTGACTGACTGACTGACTGACTGACTGACTGACTGACTGACTGACTGAATGAATGAATGAATGAATGAATGAATGAATGAATGAATGAATGAATGAATGAATGAATGAATGAATGAATGAATGAATGAATGAATGAATGAATGAATGAATGAATGAATGAATGAATGAATGAATGAATGAATGAATGACTGGCTATCTGACTCACTGACTCACTGACTGAATGACTGAATGCCTGACTGACCGACTTAGTTGACTGACTGCCAGACTAATTGACTGACCGACTAATTGATTGACTAACTGATAGTGTCTTTTGAAGTTTATTAGAACCAAAGTAAAAAAGTAAAAAATGTAAGACAAATCACAGCACACAGGCATATAATGCAACCATCAAATCCATGAACAAATAAATAGATACATTAGACATTTAAATCTCCAGTCAAAATAAAACATCTTATTCAATGAATCCAATTTTGACAGTGGTCAGCTAGAAAAGATGAATATCATCTTCCCTGACGGCTGTTGCTTAATGTTTGTACGAATAATCTGATGCTTTGTTTTATTTTTATCTTATTTTTTTATGTTTCTCAATTTTTTGTTTGATATCAGTGCATTTGGTGTTTTTGATTTTGACTATAATAATAAACATATATCTCTCTGACCGACCGACCGACCGACCGACCGACCGACTGACTGACTGACCAATCTACCAATCGATCGATTTATCGGGTGATAGATCGATTTGACTGATTAACTAACCGATTGGTTAATTAATTTCGCTGATTAATTGACTGATAGTCATTTCGCTTCCATAATATAGGTTTATATAAGTGAACATAAGAATCTTATAAGTATAGAAGATTTTATATAAGAAGAATTAGAAGATCTTCTATAAGTATAGAAGATTTTATATAAGAGGAATAAATAAATTTATTCCTTCTATAAAAGAATAAATTTATTCATTTACAGAAGGAATAAATTAATATTCATCAAGAACTTAGATGAAGAGGGAATATAATGATAAATGAGCAAAACTATCGTATGGCTAGTAAACTACACAGGAATATTAAATGATCCGGGAATATTTTCAGTATGCGACGCTGTTGCTGCTTGAAAATGATAATGAGCTGAAGTCGCCTCCGCTGAAAATGTCACAGGAACCTGAGATGCCGCAGCGATCGATAGCTAGTCAATAAAGTTTCTTGCAGTAATTTCACTCACCAGATGTCAATAGCTGTTAAGGTTTAATTACAGTGGCAACTTATTTCATGAGATTACTCTTTTGTAATACACTGTGAATATTTGTAATACATCGTGCGAATTTGGTTAGTCAATGCACAGTTAATGTCCTGACTCTTGAATTCAAGAGCTTCCCAAGTCCTTACTTTACCTGAGATTTTTCTTAAATCATTATTTTAAAGGATTACCAAAACTCGATTTTCCAACAGTATTATTTCATCTTAATGCCCTGTCAATTGGCAGGTCCGTGGCACATAATTAAGTCATCCATACTGTCAAAGGTTGATGCGATATACATTAGTATGTATTTGTATTTGTAATTGTATTTCTAGTAAAGTATTTAAGGATACCACTGGATAAGTAAAGTTAAGACTTAAAGTATTGAGTTAAAAGCTGGTAAAGCTAAGGTTAACGTCAGTTTCCTCACTCGAAAGTGATGTCAGTGACGGGCGAGCACAGGCTTTGAACCCGCATCAACTGATCCGCGGTCGAGTATCTTACCGACTTCGCCACTGGCTCCAGCCAGTTTTATTAAAGTGAGATCCTAGGCGGTAGCTAAGCTAGGGCAAGTGACCAATAAGGGCAGGCCTAAACAGGAAGGGAGGAGAGATCCAAGATGGAAGAGTGACAAAACGGACGTAAAGCTTGCCAAGTTGAAAAGAGATTTAGGAGATTTTAAGAATCTCAACAGTAGACGAATTGAGAGCAATTCGAAGGGTTCGGGTATTCGAACTAATTTGTAGTCCATCGAGCAGTCGATGAGAAGGGAGTTATTTTGTAGAAGATCGAAGAGGGAAATAGAAATTAGAGAAATTAGAAATAAAAGTATAATTTTAAGTTATTCGAATTTTGCGTACACGTGCTATTTGAAATCGTTCAATTTTCGTTCTATTTAATATTCGTGTGTTATTTTATTCCTTTTCGTATTAAATTAATATTTAATTTAACACAGTCGTTGAAGTTATCAATCACTTAGTAAGATATCTAGATTCAGTCAAATCGAAGACAGGTAAAGATTCCAAAATAATTATTAGAGGCAGTTTATTAGGAATTTAAATCCTGAACCATTTGATATCAGGTCCTCATTTTGCCTCAGATTAAAAATTGTAGAATCAGGTTCCTGACACATAGATTTTTCTCTCCTATGCTTCTCTCTTCATATCAACATACAAATTATAGTTATCAATTCATCCAGCATACCAAGTCTCGGTCTTCCTCGAACCTTTTTCCTTTCATTCTACCTTTAATTACCTCTTTTGTTAAACCATTCCCTCTCAGAACATGATCCATCCGGTTCTTCTTCTATTTCATATGATATTTTCTTTAGTGTATTATGGCAATCTTATTTAGCACTTCTGCGTTATTTCTTCGTTATAAGTGTGTGTATGTGTATGTATGAGTCCATGATAATGTATGCAAGTGTACAGTATATCTCTAGTCCGTCTACGTATGCGAAGGCGCTATATATGTTTGGGTAAGTATATTTTTAGGAAGATCAGACTAGGAAGGTATGTATGGAGATGATGTGTTTGTACTGGTATGTATGTCTCTGTTGAAATTAAGTTGATTCAACAAGGTATGAAATTTTAGCATTTTCCCCCTTTACAGATTTATGTTACTAGTCCTAACGACTTCCTGAACCAGTATAAGTAAGTTAAGTTCATAAATTTTCTGTCCATTGAATCTTCTCCATTCTACTCCCCAGCCACATTTCGAATGCTTCTGGTTTCTTGATTTCATCCTTTCTAACCGTACAGGAGCGTGGTACACAATAATGTCGTTACAATCTTTATCTTCGTAGATTGCCTCGAACCTTTTGTTAGTAGTTCTTTCCCCCTACTGAAGGCCTCTTTTGCTTGAGCAATTCCATATTCCACATTTTTCATCTTGTCGTGTGACCTAAATATTTTAAACTTTATACCTGTTCCAACTCCTAACCGTACTTTTCTATATTGACTCTTCCTTCTTTTTAGTCACTCTCATCACTTTGGTTTTATAGATATTAATTCTCATTCCATAGTTTAATGAAGTTATATTTGTTCATGCCATTCACAATATTCTGTAAATCCACTTCGCTTCTAACAATTATACCTTGATCATAGGCAAAACTTACATCTTTCATAAGTTTACCTCTAACTTTTATTTATTATTCCTTATTCAGTGTTATCCATTGCCTTTGCCATCATTTCGTTTACGTAAATGCTAATTGGAAATGATGAGATACAACAGCATTGTCTTAATATCATAATATCATACTGCGCCAGAAGCACAGATGCTTGTTGTCTTACTCCTAGATCTATTCTTCCTTCTTTCGACAACTCCAGTTGAACTTTGAAAATTGCCTCTAAGTTCGTGTAGAGATTCATATTTGAGTATCTCTCCAGTCCACTCCAATTTCCTTCAAAATTTCTTACAATTTCTTTCAAAATTTCTTACATCTTCAATCAGATTATCCTGTCAAAAGCTTTCTCGAAATCCACAAACCATATAAAAAACCTCATTTCCCTGCTCTAATCTGCGTTTACATATGACTAGCGTTAGCTGCGTTACTCCAATGGTTTCTCTGTTACTGTATTCTTTTCAAAATCAAAATTCTAACTTACTTAATTTCAGTTATGCTTATTTTCGTTGCGTTCATGGCTATTTGTATGTAAAAATATATGAGTAAAGAGGAAGAATGTAAAAATTGAACTATGTCTCGAAAGCTTGGCCTTCACCCTCACAAATTTTCCTGGATCCTTTCCTGTATATCGTCCACAAGTGACCTATAGCTATTTAAACAATTGGTACTAAAATTGACGCATATCATCATGGAAGAACTTTCTACTAATGAGATATTTTCTGTCATATCGGAATGACTGCATATGCGTGTGGTCTTTCTAACTCACATCACAGTTTATACATTCGTAAAGCGTAATGAAACGGTAGTGAAACGATTCAAATGAAAACGAGAACTGTCATAGGTTCTTTAGCAATTCGTACTATTTAATAGTCTTGCCTAACGGCGTCTCTGCTAACTTCTACTTCATTAGTCCTTCAACAAGACGCATGACTCTTCATTGTATCTGTAGAAAAGATATTTTAGTTCTTTAAAAGATAACTGTGGTTCTTAAATTAGAAAGGCTTTACAATCTTCTTAAAAATTTATAATCCGATCCTCATCCATCATTATTATACAATTGATTTTCAGAAATAACTTTAGATAATTAATTCTAAAAAAAGAGGTCATAGAAGGTAGAATGGAAGGAAAAAGAGGCAGGGGCAGGCCGAGATTAGGTATGTTAGATGATTTAAAGACCCACTCATATGTGGAAATGAAGAGGAAGGCGGAAGACAGTGGAGGCGTTATGTACCATGGACCTGCCAGTAGGCAGTACACTATGAGAGAATGAAATTCTATTCTTGAGATAAATAAAATTCTATCAGAGAATTTCTTAAAATTTAAAAAAAACTGTCCATTTAATAAGCAGATTTCACTAATCATGAACTTAGACTGAACTCTATCGCCTTCAAGAAATTCATGTACGCTTCTGAACTTGACGTTAAGCACACAGTAGGCGATAATCCACAGATAATTAATTCATTAGTAAGGGGTGCTATCTCCCCTACTCCACCGTCACGGCTCATTCTATGCACTGACCAATGAGAAGAGCGGATTTGTACCACGTGAGCGCACCTGCTACCGGCAAGCGTGTATAAATGTATCTTGGCGTTTTGTTGTGTGAGGTAAAGCTATCGAAAGTCTGTGAGTGCATTTAAGTGCAATGTAATAGTGAATAAATAAGCAAGTGCAATATTCTCCGGTTTTTAAAATAACCATTAAAATACAAAAGTCTTAGTGCTAGTGTAGTTGTCTGGGTGCGCGTTTTATTATTAATTACTTTGTGTACTTGTAAACTGAACTTCTAAACTGGATTACCTTAACGACTTTTAGCGTTATATTTCCAGGTTAGTTGAATTTAATTAATTTGGTTGCTGATAATAATCACTTCTAGATTTCATGAGTTGAACAGTTTACTAGATAATTTATAGTGTTTTAAATTAAATCAGTATTTTGTTTGGTTTTGATCTACCGATACGGTTTGCCGTATACCCAAGTTAAAGCAAGGTTATGTGTGTGTATGTATATATATATATATATATATATATTATATATTATATATATATATATATATATATATATATATATATATATATATATATATAATATATCTATATATATATATATATATATATATACTAAATTTAACGTCCTTTACCACTTTAACATTTTTCACCCACACTACTCTCTCATATTCAAGACTTGTATCTATTTCTATTTTTTTTACTTCATCACAATCTGACAAGGACAGATAGTTGCACTACAGCAAGCAGTGTTATTGTTGCAAGCAGTAATCTAAAAGATAAAGACATCTGCATGGTTGCAGCAGAATTTGTTTACTTTCTTACATTTGAAGTATATGCTACTAAAACTTTCTCTATTTACCTATTCTTACTGTTGTAATGTTGAAAGGAGGGTTGCCTTAGAAGTTTACTTATCTATTGATTGATCCATCATCGACTGTTTCATGCCATCAGAGACTGTTACAAAGATTCAATCATGTAGTTATTAAACTACCATGTGTTATATTCTTTTATTGTGATATGTGAACCTGCAAAATGCAGTAGGATTGCCCAAGCAATAGAGGCCTTCGATAATTGAAAGAAACTTTTAACAAAAAGTCTATCGAAAGACATAATGATATATAGATAGTGAAAACCTTGGTATGGACCATGCTATTATATGGATGTGAAACATGGACCTTATGAAAGAAGATATCAGGAAACCAGAGGCATTGGAAATGTGAATATGGAGAAGAATGGAAAGGATTAGCTGGACTCAAAAGGTTACAAATGAGTAAGTTCTGGAGAGAGTTGGTACTTACTGATAGACAGTTGATAAATGTATTAAGAAATAGGAAGAAGAGATGGATAGAACCCATTCCAAGGGGGAAAGTCTATTAAAAGAGGTCATAGAAGGTGGAATGGAAGGAAATAATGGTAGAGGCAGGCCGAGTTTAGGCATGTTAGATGATTTAAAGACCCACTCCTATGTGGATATGAAGAGAAAAGCGGAAGAGTAGAGACGTTATATACCATGGACCTGCCAGTAGGCAGTGCACTAAGATATATATATATATATATTCCCTTTTACGTTACATCCTGGTATTGTTATAATAGGTTTTTGATTTTCACTAAATAGTCAATACTTAATTTTTATATTAAGACTACAAGTAAATACAGTGATTAAAGTGAGAATTGAGAGCTAGGGCGATGGTATAAATTTCTGGACCCCTCTGTAATGTTTTTACAGATCTCCTTGTATCTAATATGGCCCCTTGCAGAGAAACGCACCTCAGGAAAAAGCAGAGATAGTGAAACTGAGTTCTTGTGCGTTCCCCAAATTCAACACTGTGTAAATATATATTTAACATTGAGCTCATATAGAGTTCTATTTTATCACTGATAGCAGCGGCACTAAATTTGTCAAATGATTCTATTCTAAGCATCCCTGCCGTCATCAGATGCAAGGAATTGAATATATTGTTGTTGTGCGTTGAGACTTTCAGTTATCGTTTAACCTAAAATAAAGGTATCTACGGAATGGGACATACGCTCAGGGTATTACCAGCTAGATTAATTACTTGTACCTATTGGCGGATTTGTGGATATGCAGCAGTTAATTGCTGCATATATAATGCTGAGACATATGTCTGCCTTTCAAATGTACAAGTACAGGTGAACATTATTTTTAAAAGTTTGAATTTTAAAAATAAAATAATACGGACTGGTCCGAGGCAATATGTCCCACTAGTTTGGACACTTTCTATAAACGCTTAAATTCAGAAATGAAATAGGCTAGTTGAATGTTTCTGACATCCATAAAATGAGATTTGAAGTTAGACTTTGATGTAGGGAACATTCCTATAACTTATATTACTGCTTGTTATACTGGTTTCACAATGCTTATTGACTGCATGCCGCTATAGCATTCCAGGGGTTTAATCTTTAAGTTTATAATATCTAAATATAGTAATCCTTCAACTAATGAATGTTGAAAGTATACTTTAGATAAAGTTCTGTTTAGAGGGCTTTTATAAGGAGATATTATCTTTTCTTCCATATATATATTTAATCATTTTGATTATCGGCTTTGCCTATAGTTTGTGAGATTGGTTAAGCTTGTCATTTGTTGTATGGCATATATGTCTGCTACTACTAAAGTAATATTTTCTAAATGGACTGAACATTGTATTGCATAGACTGATACATTTTAAGAAGTAGTTATATTAAGTTTACCTAACTATTCATTATGCTGGTCAACTAGTCCAAAGGTTTAGCCCCATTTATATAATATTATTTAGACGATTATCCAAAACACAAATTATTCTTTTTAATTTGGCAGCAATGTTCTGGATATAATCTATAGTTGCAGCATTTTAGTGCGTTTTATATTATTTTGACCATCCTCTATTGCACAACATTGTTATTGATGTTTACTTGTAGGATTAGAGCTCTCGGTCTTATTGTTATTCATCCTTTAACTTTAGGAAAGTGTAGGCCCTTTAATTACAGCAGTAATTGATTTGTACCGTGAAGTACGTGAACAAGCTGTAGTGTCCAGATAGCGGTATTGATTCGAGATGTGTATTGGATAATAAATTATTCAGTATGAATATTGGAGCCATAGGACTTGATCTTTGGGTTTTAGGATGCAAATGTGTTGCAAGATATTAATCCAGCTGCTGTGTATCAGATCTCAGCTGCAGGCTGCTTGAGAGTTAACGAAAGGGGAGAGAACTAAGGGGGTTTACAAATTTTTGTATAATTCTAAATATAAGGCGTGAATGGACGTGAATTTTCTGTATGAAATCATTTTAGTAGAATAATAAAATAATTTTAATATTTTGAATTTTGTGCTGTGATGTTCAATATACCTCTTCCCCTTATTTAAATCAATATCGAAAACCACTTACTGGTCAGCCTTGTAAATAAAGCAGCTGTAGGTGGTATAGGAGAATAAAACTAGGGAGGGGTGATAGAGTTATGACTGCGCTGTTCGGAGGGGTGAAGTGGGATCCCATTGGGTGGGGATGTTGTTCGTATGGACCAGGGGTGAGGGCTAGCAGGAAGGGGGGGGGTGAGATGGGGTCGGGTCGAACAATGAAGGGGTGGGATATTGAGAAACTGCTGGAGATAGGGAGGAGAGGGGCGGGGACGTTAGGAGCTGGAAATCTTCTGTAAGGGCGGTACGCAAGATATTTAGAAATATGGGGTAGCTGTGTATTAATATTTGCTATAAAGTCTTAACTTTTGATTACAGTTACCCTTATAGTCTCCTGTATGAAAAATACTAACTTTATTATAGGAGCCAGTGGCGAAGTCGGTAAGACACTCGACCGCGGATCAATATGTGCGGGGTTCAAATCCTGGGCTCCCCCGTCTCTGACTTCGCTTTAAACTGTGGAAACTGATGTTAACCTTGGCTTTACCAGCTTTTTATTTGACCGCAAAGTTTACATAAGGACTGAGAAAATAATAGTAATGATAACATAGAATATGTATGCAATTCATTCATAATTGGCAGATCGTCTATGAACTAGACGTTGAAATTTGATATTGAGTATAGTCCTTATTTCGGATGATATTTTGTACTGAGTCTTAATTAAATCACCTTGCATCTGATAGAAATTCCTTATTAAATTAAAGTAAACTTATATGGTCGTTCGCCTTATATATCCACTAAATAAACATGCATCCCACTCTATTTTTTCGATTTCGCATATCAATAAAATTCTAATTGCACATAGCAGTAATCGGCAACTACTGCTGTTGATATTGGTGATCACACTGGGAAATACGAGACACGTAAACTTAGCAAGAACTTTACTTTAAACGGTGCGAGATGGAGATGTTAAAAATCAGTCCAATGTTAAATACCAGTCCGAAACTGTAGTTATGAATATTTTGTGTGAATCTTCTTGTGTGAACCAACTTTGTGTGAATCTGCAGTGTTGTTATTTGCATTAATTCGCGTAGTATTGTAAGACGCAGTCTGCGTATTTTTGCTTATGATTGTGGGCTGTCAACTAGATAGGATTTAATTATCCTCTTTGATGACCAGTTTGTTATATGTGTAATTTTGTGTTTCATGGTTGATGATAATGTCATTAAACATAGAATATAACTATGTTGGACGCAAAAGATTTAGATTTCTGAATGACTTAAAATTTGGGGTGACATCGCTCCCCGCACTATTCGGGTATATGCTGGAGGTTAGGAATGGGGAGAGGGGTACCGTTGTGTATTGATTCCATGCGGAGTACAGCTGCTGCAGCTGCTGTTGTGTGCTCACAGCTGTGAGAGCTGCTAAGTGCGGGTTGTGGCGCGAACAGCGGGAGGAGTGTAAGTTATAGTTTGGTGGGGGTGGCAGCAGCTGTAAATTTATCAACTATGGGCCGAGCTGTGTTATTTGTCTGTACACACGGACACGCCCGCATACATTTACAAGGTGTAATAAGCGAACTGAAGTGTACGCACAGGGACTATGCTCTTCTAACTTATAAACAGATACAGGTACTGTTCTTGTGTATTGTAGTAATTGTACACAGAATACTCAAGTTAAAGGCTGAGGTACTGAGTGGACGGCTTTATATACACAACCTAGATACATCTATGTGCATACTATGTGTATATAGTATAGTTCTGATGAATTTGGCAACTGTTTGAAAGCACGTTTATAACCGCTACAAGCACAAATAAGCACAGTAATGCTGTACTGTGAAGTTATAAATGACAGATCCAGAGGTGAATTGAACCCTCGTGGGTTCGAATCCCAGCCGCGCTGATCTGAGAGTAAATTCCCGGACATTCACTGGACCGGCTATATGGAAAATGGTCTAAATTGCCTAACGGTTTAAACATGTGGTATTAAAAGTGATAGATATCAACACAGTTGATCATTTCACTATAATGCGTGTTTACTGTACATGTAGTACTAGTTATTATTGTACTACAGTCGTTGTGTGTTTTCTGGCGTCGTCTATGCGTATGACTTAAAATGTACTGTTGTTAAAAATACTGCCACCTCTCAGCAGTATCCGTATCTCTAGCACAACATCGGTATCTACAACAAGAAGCGCACTTATAAACCTGAAGGACTGTGTTGCTTACAGACTTATTGCCGAGTCAGTAACAAGCTTGCCAGATCAAGAAGATACCACGAATTCGCAGCCCTGCTGGGGTTTTTTCTGACGGTGAACTTGTTAACAAGGAAACAGACGTTAAACTAAACTTTTCTACATTTACCTAGGCTTACATGCACACAAGTTTATGCAACATAGTGGCTAGATGAACTGCGCTTGTTGAACATTGTTATCAACTTTAGTCATAAGGTTGTTCTTTTAAATTTTCTACAGATACCTCGTATGGGTTTTTCATATAAAGGTTGTCTTTATCGTAAAACTAATTTTGGAACTGCTCAGTTTCCATCTTCTAGTCTTTCTCCTTAACTTATTGCTATTTGTTATTTGTGATTAATAAATCTTAGAATCTTACAAGAAGTAGTTTCCCAGCTATTTTTTTGTTGTTGAAGTTACGCTTTTTTGTTTTTTATTTCGTAGAATCTTACACTGTTAATTACTGCGAAGCCCTGGAGTCGTTTATTCAATAAATATAGAAAAGGTCAATGAGCAAAAAATTAACAATTAAGTTCATAATTAAACACTAGTCAAGGCAACTTACAATTCTAGTTCACAAATGTATGGGTTTCTTTGTTCGGTATAAATTAATTTGTGAAACGGGTTTCTTGTTATAATGAACTCTTATTGCCTGACAGTAATGCTTTGTTTAACTAGTACTGGTGTTATTTTTCGTTGTTTCTTGTGGTCTGTCTGTACTGCGATTGTTCACAACATTTCGCACTGTGGAATCTAAGTCAAACTGATACTCAAAAAATCCAATTAACGATGATTATTCAGTATCTAGAAACCAGTCCAACGATGAAGTACTGAAAGATAGTGTTTTACGAGTCGAGATGGAGATAGAGAAAATATGTTGAGAAGTTGGTAGGAAGGTATGTAATTGAAAGGAAAACTTAGGAAGAGTTGACGGAAGAGGATTCCAGATATATAGTGAAGCATGTTGGAAAGAGAGATGATAGACTCTGCTGTCTCCTGGAGAAGCAAGTCACTATCCAGTACAGGCTTGTAGATTAGTAGTGCATGTGGAACTACGAAACTCTATGCGTTCAGAACTTCTGAGCACACTTCAACCGATCAGTCTCGAATCCAGATAGATTAAAAAAAAGGAATTACAGTAGTCTAACTTGGATTGCACGAGAGCAGCACCAGTCTTAACAGCAATCTATGAGTCAACCATAATTCCTTGTTGTGTTCGTTATATTACTAATGAACTTTAAATTACATTACATGGTTTTGGTTTTCCATTGACAGATATTTAAAGATTAGAGTCGAGTAGAGTGAGCTTACTTTTCATATTTCATAGCGCACCTTATATATTTCATAAAATGATTCCCAGTTTCATTAATTTATTTTTTTGCAAAATGTTGATTGTCGCAGTTCCTTTTAGCATTTGCATTGAGGTACCTTTTCGTTAAGTAACGCTCCAAATAGTAAATAAACCATAAATATTCCATGCTTAAGTTTCTGAACGTTTCTAGAGAAAAATAACTACATTCATAGGTAGACGTTCATGTATGTTATCCATGGTGTAACTTGCTTTTCGTACAGGCCTAGTTATATATTCAAGAAGCTTCTGATGATTCCTGTCGTCGTTATATTACTATGAACTTTAAATTACATTGTTTTGGTTGCCTTTCCTTACGTTAAATGGTTGCTGAGCATGGTAACACTGTGACTTGGTTGATACGGGATTTTTTATGTGAGGCAGAGATATTATGATCTTAGGCTCATGAGTGGTCACTCTACAGTTACAAACACTGATATATAGAGATAGCGAGCCATACTTTAGAGCATACATATAGCCATACAAAGAGCAGCAGTTGATCAATAGATGACAGCGAACCACGTTGATATTTTGCTGGTGTCAGTCCAGCTGCTTGTGTAGACAAGAACAGTTTCCAAGAAAATGAACCTAAAATTTATTAATTTGTTTAAAGTTAATGATAGTAATGATAACGAAATTAATGAAAAAGAATTAATCATATTGATAATAATAATGATAATAAAAATTAATAATAATAAGAAAACAACAATAATAATAATTATTATTATTATCTGTTATTATAGTAATTATAAGTATATAACAATATAATATTAATAATAATTCTAGTAAACATAATAATTTATAGTAAATATTATAATTATAATAAAGTATAACGTCAGTTTCTTCATCAAACAGTGATGTAATGGACGTCCCTTGGCTTCGCCAGTCGCCTTAAAAATTGATTCGGCTTATAATTAATTCAGTATAAATCACTAATAATTCATAACATTTATTCAAATGTAGAAGCGCGATTCTATTATGTGTTGAAAACAATACCTAGTGGAGTTGTATATATTTGTTGTTTATTATTTAAACTTGTTTTTATTTGAACTGGAGTTAAGAAAAGCTCTCTCGGTCTGCAGCACAGCAGTGCAGCTGAGTCAGAGCTCTGATGTATAGCTGTCGTACAGGCCGTCATACTGTGGGGGGGTCTCCCTCTTCTTACGTGTGAGGTGCAGACTAGGGGGAGGGTGCTGAACCTATATTTCGAAAGAGAAGGGGTCGCAGGAAGGTGAAAGTCGGTAGAGCTGGGGGGGACCTGGTGCCCCTTCCCTCGTAGTATTGACGCCTCAACCGCCCCTCCTCTTTCAATCCGTAGCCGTTGCCCCTAGAGAGAGACCGGGTGTGGGTGAATGGGTGGGGGGAGGGGTGGTACTTAAAGGGAGAGGTGGTCGATATATAGTTTACGCTCTCGTTCTAGTTGATTCGTTGCTTGTACGCGTGTGTGTCTGTGATACAGCTTTCATATACGTTCATGTACCTGTGACTCAGTGTTTATATTCTTACTATCTCTCAATCTTACAGAACTACGTGCCAGTGTCGATCGAAAGTATTATACTCCATCCCTTATATCGATCTCACTACCTGTGTGTCTCTTTGTGACTCTACACCTCTGCCTGTGTGCCTCTTTGTGTCTCTACACCTCTACGCGTGTCTTTGTTTCTATGGTGCTAAATTGCGTCTAAATATTTCTTTGTCTTTTTTCAAGGTGTTCTATTGATAAACTGCAAGAAAAAGTATGTATCCATAGTATTACTGGTAACATTTGAACTTTTTAGTAGAAGTATTTACTTAACGTTAAAGTCTATTTATGTTTAGCTTGAGAGTTATTGATGAAACTGGAGAAGGGTGAATGGAAGCCCCTACTTTGAATTGTTGCCTGCATCCAATAAGTAGAGGCCGAAATTTTTTAATTGGCTGATCTTTTACCCTGTTACCGCTTCTGAACTAGAAATGAAACGTTTGTCATTTTCCAGCCAGGGATCTATTTAGTAATTAATAATAAAAAAGAAAATTATATACGATATGCAAATTATGATGTTAAATAATTATTTCGGCTATTTTCGCTCTGTCTCTGATGCCAAACACTATTTGCTCAACAATGCTATTTAAGGGCCTTACCGAAATTGTTTAACCCTGAAAATTAGATAGACGAGATTTGACAGCATTCAATTGATTGCTTGATTGACTTTTATTATTAACAAGTTAATGAAATATCTCGTTACAATTCACTCGTAACATTTCTACGTGTAGACTATGTGGAGATGAATTGAATTAGTCTGATCGATTATGTTGATCTCATCTATGCTCGTCTAGTTGATCGATCGTGTGTTCGTCTGATCTCATCAGTGGTGTACTCCTATCGTCCCTGACATCATCCTCACGTCCCTGACATATCCTCACGTCTCTGACATCATCCTCACGTCCCTGGCATCCTCACGTCCCTGACATCATTCTCACGTCCCTGACATCATCCTCACGTCCCTGACATCATCCTCACGTCCCTGACATCATCCTTGGATGGGGAAACGGACGTTAAACCTTTATTATCATAATCGATTGTATTGACCTGATCGATTGTATTGACTTGATCGATTGTATTGACCTGATCGATTGTGTTGACCTATCGATTGTATTGATCTGATCGATTGTATTTGTCTGATCGATGGTGTGCTCCTCTTTCGGAGATTGCGTATTAATGTTCATCCCTGTGCATGAAAATCTTTGCACTGTAACTTAACGCTGATAGAACCCTTGACGTGCAGCATTGCTTACAGCATTATAAAAGTCTATAGAATAAAATCCTGTAAAATAAAGAAATCATGGAATAGGGTAAAGTTTTGCAGACGTTCAATGCTTCAAGGATTCAGACAGACACTGATAAGCTAGATTTGAATACGTGGTCTCCTGCTTAGCAGACTATTGTAACCGACAGGGCCAAGCATCCGACGAGACGTGTGGGATAAATGCTACGACTTCCTTCATGTAAGATTTAAAATATCTTAACATCTCCCCAATGTGCTTAAATTGTTACGTCCACATCAATTTTCTCATTTGCTCGTCGTTAACTATAAAATACCCACAATTTTTTAAATATTGATTTCAGAACTTGCACAAGAATTACTTATCGATTGTCTTTCTTCTATTGTGGATATTTCTCTCTCTCAGTCTCATTCGGTCTCTCTCTCTCTCTCTCTCTCTCTCTCTCTCTCAGTGTCTCTTTCTCCCGCTTTATCTCTCTCGGTGTCTCAGTCTCTATCTGTCTCTCTCTCTCTCTCTCTGTCTGTCTCTCTTCAGCTTTCTCTCTATCTGTGTCTCTGTCTCTCTCGCTGTCTGTCTGTCTCTCTCTCTAACCCTCGCTCTATCTATATGACTTTTGAAGCATTTCTCTGTGTCTTCTAGAATTCCAGCAGTTTTACCAAACTAATGTAGGTGAGCTAACATGATAAGACGACTGTAAAACTCTCCTGCATCAACCCCGGATGTTCTCTCTCTTTCTCTCTCTCTCTCTCTCTGTCTCTCTCTCTCTCTCTCTTTTTCACGCTGTCTCTTTCTTTCTGTCTCTTTCTTTCTCTCTCTGTCTCTGTCTCTGTCTCTGTCTCTCTCTCTCTCTCTCTCTCTCTCTCTAGTGTTTTTTAAAGTGACCGATCCAAGGTACATATTTTTACTCACTGTTATTTCTATTTCTATTCACTATTCTGTCATGCTCCATAAGATGCAATCCACCGATCCAATCAACAATGTAGTCACTTCGCTAAAAGCTATGTAGTTTGTAGCTTTAGAATAACTGCATCTAAGGTGGTTTTCTAGTGCGTTCCTCAGTTCTTGAATAGTCGCCGCTTAACACAAGTCGCCTCTTAACTGCACGACATGTGCAGTTTTCGGTTGGTCTAGAGTCAAGACACAGATGACGCTGATACAGTTAATCTTATTTCTCTGACAGACATCTGTTCTTCTAGAAAATCTTTCGGCGCTGGAACTCAGGATTGTCACAAAATGAATTCTACCCTGGCAAATTCAAGTTCATTTCTTCACGCAGTTGTGTTCTATATACTATCTCTCTGTTGTAGTGGTAGAATTGCATTTCCTCATTCCCTTTTTGTGTGAATTTGTTGAGATATGTAAGACACGGAGAACGTGAAACACGATTCTATTCTGTCTCTTTGAATTTTTTAAAATATAATTTGAACATTAATATCAGAAATTTTCTGCCTTGAACTAGTATAGACTATATATAGAAAGTTTAGAGAGGAGGGAGAAGTTTAGAGAGGGGGAGACAGAAAATGCTGCCAGAAGGGGGGGGGGGGGGGGGTTCGGCTCCCCGCTGAGTGTGGTGCGTCTTGAACCCCTCCATAGTCATTGAGTTTCAGTACAAACTATGACTACCCTCCCTCTTCTTCAATCTCTTCTTTCTGGCTCTCTTTCTCTCTTTCTGTCAATTCTCTCTCCTTCTCTCTTTCACTCACATCTCTCTCTTTCTCTCTCGCAATCTCTCTCTCTCTCTCTCTCTCTCTTTCTCACCTCTCTCTCTCACTATCACCTCTCTCTATCAACTCTTTCTTTCTTTCTTCTTTCTTTCTTTCTTTCTTTCTTTCTTTCTTTCTTTCTCTCTCTCTCTCTCTCTCTCTCTCTCTCTCTCTCTAACTCTCACCTTATCGATATCTATCTATCTCTATCAATCTCCGTCTCGATCTGTCTATCTCTCAAAGATCTGTAAAGTGTGTGTAATGGAAGATGCGATTGTGAACCTTGACTATATCTCTATGAATTTGTATATCTGTGTGCATTTGTATATCTGTGTATATCTGTCTGTGTTTGAGTGTATCTGTGTACAGATATATATTTATATACATGTGTATATATATAATATATTGTATATTATATATATATATATATATATTATATATATGTTATATATAATATATATATATATATATATATATATATATATATATATATATATAAGAGTATATAAGTTTATATCTGTGCGCATGTCGACTTGACTTGTTCTCTTTTCCTTACTTTGCACATCGTCTTTCAAAGTTGTCTTCCATTCTTGGTCCTTCAGCAAAAAGATTTCGAACTCTTGGGAACGATTCTCCTCAGAAAAATTTTATAGATCCCTCACTGCTTTTAACTGTCGCTAAATCGACACAGATATTCTATTTTATTTAGAGTTTCAGTTTCCATTCGTTCACAAAAGCTTTTGCTATCATCGGTACATGGTGGTAACTTCTAGGTAAGAGCACGTGACATTGTAGCCAGTGAAATTTCAGTGTAAGAAAATTGTTTATAATTCACCTCAGAGACCAAGTGTTTTTTCGAGCAATTGGTTACATAAAAGTACAAATAAGGCACAGCCTTTTGTGGAGGAATTCACTAGTTGATCTATGGAGTGCTCTTCATGGAGTGAGAAAGCAGACTCTGAGTAAGAACTAGTGCCTTTCACCTGCCACTTCCAGCGCAGTACAGAGAGATTAGCTGGAATATATGTGTACATTGCACTTCCGTAAGTGCAGTATTGGACGTTGCATATTGTACGTGTATTATAGGTCTTCAACTATTAGAAAAGACATAATAAAATATTAGAAAATACCTAATACATATTGCAATGTATTATAGGTCTTCAACTGCCCATGGAACTGCTTTGCTTTCCTATGAGCTGTTCCGTAGGCAGCTGAAACCTATCTTTTCTATCTCTCTTTTCTATCCAGTGTCCATGAGTTGCGACCAGCGCCTAAACCTCCTTTTCTTTAATTCCCTTTACCTTTGGAATTTGCTCCGTGTTTGGACCTTCTTTTTGCTCGCAGGTTTGATTTTGTCTCAACCGTGCTCGATGTTGTCATTGATGACTGTAGCACTCTAATTGTTGTTGTTCTTGTTGTTACGTGCAGTAATGTACATTGCATATTATACGTGCAATAATGTATATTGCTCATTTGTATTTGCAGTAATGTATATTGCACACTTATATGTGCAGTCATGTATGTGCACATTGCACACTTGTACATGCAGTAATGTTTGCACACAGTGACATTGCACGCTTGTACGTGCAATAATGTATGTACACATTGCAGACTTGTACGTGCAATAATATACATTGTACACTTGTACGTGCAGTAATGTCTGTACACAGTGACATTGCACACTTGTAGTGCAATAATGTATGTACACATTTCACACTTGTACGTGCAATAATGTATGTACACATTGCACACTTGTACGTGCAATAATGTATGTACACATTGCACACTTGTACGTGCAATAATGTATGTACTACTATGGTGCACATGCAGGAATGTACGTGTACGTACGTGCTGGTATTTTTCTGATGCGGTGCAGGAAGATCTGGGAGAGGCTGATGGGAGGGAAGGGGTACAGGCGGGATAGACTGGGGGAGAGGCTATAGGGAGGTACTCCGTTGTTATGTAGAGGAGGAGGGGTAGCGAGAAGACTGTGGGAGTGAGATGTGTGATTGTACGCCTGCTGGTTACGTCGTGTATCTGTGTTTGTATCGTTGTGTATTACGATCGACCGGTAGGGGCTGGTGCCGGTAGCGAAGCGATAGATAAACACGCGCACAGGCGCACATGCACACATACTGCTAGACGGATAGATCGACTGAGTAAACGAGCAAGACTAATCTAACTAAACGCACAGCTATCATGTGCCTAGATGTCGTGCTGCTTGTATGTTTGTGAGAGTGTGTGTATCATTTTGCATGAAGTTCTTGTAAATACAAAATCTTGGGGCTGTTTCGGGTTTAGAATCGAAGGGCTCGAATCAATTTTAAACATGGCTTTTCTCATTTAGCAATTTACTTCTGTGAACCTAACGTTGGATCAATCTGAAAGCATAGTTAGGCCTATTTGTTTAATGCATTTAAGCAGCATATTCGTAAGCGCAGCAAGCTTATTTAAGGAATACTTTAAAGAACTACATCTTTATACTTTGTACGAGTCAGTAATAGTAATTCTAATAAAGTAAATAAAAACAACAGCAATACTCTCTCTCTCTCTCCGCTCTCACTCTTTCTCTCTCTCTCTCTCTCTCTCTCTCTCTCTCTCTCTCTTAGTGCACTGCCTACTGTCAGGTCCATCATATCGCGCCTCCACTCTCCTCTGTCTTCTGCTTTCCTCTTCGTGTCCTCATATGAGTAGATCTTTAAATCATCTAATATTCCAAATCTCAGGCTGACTTTGCTTCTTTTTTCTTATGTTCTACCTCCTACGCCTTCTTTTAGTAAACTTCCCACCTTAGAGTATGTCCTACTCAGCACTTTTTCCTATTTCTTTATGTATTTATGTCTATCCGTATAAACCCTTTCCAGAACTTCATCATTTTTAACTTTTTGAGTCCAGCTAGTCATTTCCATTCTTCTCCATATCCACATTTCTAACGCTCCTAGTTTCTTGACATCTTATATTACTTTCTTAAGATCCATATAGCAATTTTTTTGAATCACTATACATTACTTTCTTAAGATACATTGATGTTTTATATATTACTTTCTTAAGATACATATAGCAATTGTTTTAATCACTATAAATTATAAGTTTAATAAGTTTATGGGCAAGCAACTTCATACAAGCTCGCTAGTTTTGTCAACATGAAATCTGGGAGTTTGACTGAACCGTCGCTTGGTTGTGTTGTCGTTTTCTCTCATTGTCGCGGAATCATTAACGGAGCTATTTTTCATATAAAAAAGGAATTACGATTGAAATATGTTACGATTGAATGAGTTAAAATAGCTAGAAAAAGGTATATCGTAGGAGTTTCAGTTGCTGGGGTAGATGAAAAAATTGTTTAGATATGAAAGTAGGAAGTAGGAAAAAGGGAGTTCCACATGAGTCGGTGGAGGGAGATAAACGCAGAAGGATATAGCAACGAGGAAGAGCTATAAAACTAGAAGATGGATGGACACTGTCGAAGCTCGAAACTGATCGCGAGAGAGAGAGAGAGAGAGAGAGAGAGAGAGAGAGAGATGGATTTGAGGACGAGAAATAAAATGACAGCTTTGTGTGTGTGTGTGTGTGTATGAGATAGAGAGAGAGAGAGAGATAGAGAGACAGACAGACAGACAGACAGAAAGGATGAGAGGGAGGGAGGAAAATAGGGGGGGGGGGGGGAGAAAATTTGTGCTTCATAATATTACGATTTGAGGTACATATTATGTGTGAATATTAAGACATTTTGAGAGATCCAAATAATTCTTATGATTTTGCACTTACTGAAATGTCTCTAGAATATTGGTCATTTAAAATGGTGGAGGAGGCTTGACCTCACCCAATACATCAGGTGTGTGAACGGTGATGCTAAAATAGGTCGAACGAGAGAGAGAGAGAGAGAGAGAGAGAGAGAGAGAGAGAGAGAGAAGCAGGGTAGGAGGTAGGAGGGTCAAAAAGTCATAGAGCAAGAGAAAGAGAGAGAGAGACAGAAAGAGAGAGAGAGAGAGGCAGAGAGAGGGAGAGGTAGAGAGAGAGAGTGATAGAGGTAGAGATAGCGAGAACGATAGAGAGTACGGGTAGAAAAGGGGAGAGCGAAGGGCTATAGCGTGGATGGAGTTATGGAGCTATATAACAGACAGGGGTGGCTGGGGTGTGTGTCAGTGTGGACGGGGGAGGTGGGGAGGACTAGGAGACTTGGGAGGAGAGGAGACTGCGTGAGTTTATGGCCTCGGCCTGTTTGCTTCTAGCTCTGCCTCAGTTCTCTTGTATGTCTGCCTCAGTTCTCTTGTATGTAGGCCTCAGTTCTCTGGTATCTCCAAGTTCTCTTGTATCTCTGCCTAAGTTCTCTTCTATCTCTGTCTAAGTTCTTTTGTATCTCTGCCGAAGTTCTCTTGTAGCTCTGCCTAAGTTCACTTGTATCTCTGCCTAAGTTCTCTTGCGTCTCTGCCTAAGTTCAGTTGTAGCTCTGCCTAAGTTCTCTTGTGTCTCTGCCTAAGTTCTCTTGTAGCTCTGTCTAAGTTCACTTGTATCTCTGCCTAAGTTCTCTGGTGTCTCTGCCTAAGTTCAGTTGTAGCCCTGCCTAAGTTCAGTTGTAGCCCTGCCTAAGTTCACTTGTGTCTCTGCCTAAGTTCTCTTGTACCTTTGCCTAAGTTCTCTTGTAGCCCTGCCTTGTTTCTCTTCTTAGTTATCCGTGTCTCTCTCGCTATGCTTTCTTGTCTCGTCTGTCTATCACTCGTGCAAGAAGTTTATATCGATTTTTCACATTTTTACCTATGCAACTATGCCTCATTTGCAGAATAGCTAAGTTCTATATTTTCTCTGATTCGTTATTCTGTAACTAATTTCACCTATATGGCCAAAAAATGTCTGACAAAGCCATTCCTTAGTGTAGGTGTAATGTCAGAGACTGATCTACGAGATTTCGAACTGGTGGCCTTTTGCTTACCAGACAAACATGCTGCCAACTAGGCCTCCTGCAACATTGAAGTGTAACGTATCTATAGAGCAATGTATCTGTTGACACGTGGTATAGAGCGATGTATCTGTTGACATGAGCAATGTATCTGTTGACACGTAGTCTAGAGCAATGTATCTGTTGACACGTGGTATAGAGCAATGTATCTGTTGACACGTGGTATAGGGTAATGTATCTGTTGACACGTGGTATAGATCAATGTATCTGTTGACGTGTGGTATAGAGCAATGTATCTGTTGACACGTGGTATAGGGTAATGTATCTGTTGACACGTGGTATAGATCAATGTATCTGTTGACACGTGGTATTGTACACGTGGTATAGAGCAATGTATCTGTTGACACGTGGTATAGGGTAATGTATCTGTGACACGTGTATAATCAATGTATCTGTTGACGTTGTAAGAGCAATGTATCTGTTGACAACTTGGTATGGGTAATGTTATCGTGCCACGTGGTATAAGATCCCTGTATCTTGGTTTTGAACACGTTATAGAGCAATGTATCTGTTGACACGGGGTATAGGGTAATGTATCTTGGACACTGGTATAGAGTCAATGTCTGTTGACTGTGTTGTATATAGCAATGTATCTGTTTGACACGTTGTAATAGGGTAAATGTATCTTTGACCCGTGGTATAGATCAATGTATCTGTTACACGTGTATAGGAGCAATGGATCTTTTGACATGACGTGGTATAAGGTAATGTATCTGTTGACACGAGGGATATAGATCAATGTTCTGTTGGACGTGTGTATGAGGCATGTATCTGTACAACTGGTATCGATAATGTATCTTTGACGTGGGATAGAGCAATGTATCCTGTTGACACTTTGTATAGTGTAATGTATCGTTGCACTGTTATAGATCATGTAGCTGTTGACACGTGGTAATATAGCAATGTATCTGTTTACCCACTGGTATAGGGTTTCTTCTGTGTTGACACTTGGTATAGATCAAGTATCTGTACCCGGTATAGTCAATGTATCTGTGACGGTGTGGTATAGATCAATGTATCTGTTGACTGTGTTAGAGCAATGTCTCTGTTGACACTGAATAGGGTAATGTATCTGTTGACCGTGTATGATCATGTATCTGTTGACACTTGGTATAGAAGCAATGTATCTGTTGACACGTGGTATAGATCAATGTATCTGTTGACGTGTGGTATAGAGCAATGTATCTGTTGACGTGTGGTATAGAGCAATGTATCTGTTGACACGTGGTATAGATCAATGTATCTGTTGACGTGTGGTATAGATCAATGTATCTGTTGACGTGTGGTATAGATCAATGTATCTGTTGACGTGTGGTATAGAGCAATGTATCTGTTGACACGTGGTATAGATCAATGTATCTGTTGACGTGTGGTATAGATCAATGTATCTGTTGACGTGTGGTATAGAGCAATGTATCTGTTGACACGTGGTATAGATCAATGTATCTGTTGACGTGTGGTATAGATCAATGTATCTGTTGACGTGTGGTATAGATCAATGTATCTGTTGACGTGTGGTATAGAGCAATGTATCTGTTGTTCTGTTGAGACATCGCTTCATTTATTGCTGCTGTGTGTTTGTATACTGAACGTTGTTTTAATGTTGACCCTGTCTGGTCTCAGTTGTTGTTATTGTTGTTGTCGGTGGGTGTCTGAAACAAATTTATAGAGATGTGATGGGTTGAATTACGTATTGCTTGAACGTAAAGGCACTAAATTTCAGAGCGTTAAACGTTGTAGTGAACGACTGTGTATAGAACGTTGTATTGAACGACTGTCTATAGAACGTTGTATTGAACGACTGTCTATAGAACGTTGTATTGAACGACTGTCTATAGAACGTTGTATTGAACGACTGTCTATAGAACGTTGTATTGAACGACTGTGTATAGAACGTTGTATTGAACGACTGTGTATAGAACGTTGTATTGAACGACTGTCTATTGAACGTTGTTTTAAACGACTGTGTATTGAACGTTGTATTTAATTACTGTATCGTAAATGGCTGAGTAGTGAATGTTGTATTAAATGAACCGTATATAAAACCATATATTTATAGGACTATACTGAAACTCATATTAAAGGCCTGCGTAATGAGCCCTATATTAAATGACTGTGTATTGAACGTTGTATTGAACGATTGTGTATTGAACGTTGTATTGAACGATAGCGAACTGAACGGAGGCAAGTAAACGCACATTCTAGTGAAATGAATGATAAAAGCTTTAGTATGCTCTTGCAACTAATCACAGATAGCTAGAATGTGTTTAGTTCGCTTCTAGAATTGGTTTGCGCTGCTGACCAATGTGCTAAGCGCTCTTTTTCCTTGCATCAAGTATGTAAAATGTTTCTAGTGTACTGTTCTATTGCATATTTTATCTACTTGTGAAGACTTTGTTTTCCGTCATACCATAATTTGGCCAGTAAGGCATTACGTCGTGTGTAATTGATATACATGCGTATATGGACAATATGCCCACTTAGCGAGTGCTGTCATTATGTGTTTTGTCTTTACTTGATCGGTATCATATATATTTGGTCTTACTTTGTCAGTTATGTGTTTGACATTATCTGGTCAGGCAGAATTTTGCTTTAATCTTTACTTAGCTGAGTCTCTTTTCTGACAACGTCTCTCTTCTTCTTCTTCAGGCTGGAATCAGTGGCGATGTCGGTATGATATTCGACAGCGGATCAGTGTGTACGGGTTCAAATCCTGGGCTTGCCCGTCAGTGACATCTCTTTCGAGTGTGGAAAGTGACGTTAACATTAGCTTTACTGGTTTTTTCTGACAACTTCTCTCTGCAGATAACGTCTCACTTCTGACAACATCTCTCCTCTGACAACGTCTCTCTTCTGACAACGTGTCTCTTCTGACAACATCTCTCTTCTGAGAATGTCTCTCTTCTGACAAGTGCTCTCTTCTGACAATATCTCTCTTCTGACAACATCTCTATTCTGACAATATCTCTCTTCTGACGTCTCTCTTCGGACAACTTCTCTCTTCTGACAACTTCTCTCTTCGGACAACTTCTCTCTTCTGACAACGTCTATGATCCCCACACTTCTATCTTCAAGATTTCCATGCGTTATTTGTTGACAGTTTGGGGCGCTGCAAGTCTTTTGTGTTTGTGAGTGCATTGACTTACTACAGTGTACATAATATATAGGTTAAGGTTGTAGAGTTTGAAGTCTAGTGCTGAGCGAATAGGTTAGGTTATCGTAGCGTTATCTGATGAACTTTCTGTAATACGAACGTTAAACGCTTGTTTGTTGTATGTCTAGTACAAGAGTCTGATATGAAAAAAATAATTATACTAATACCGGACTGTAAGATTGTTTATGTGATCTTTACTCTAACGCCGATAGTCACATTTGACCCTTTTCTAGGAACTTGCGAAAAATAGAAAGTAAATATATCAAATTATACATTTAGAATATTTCTCAGTCTGATGCATATGAACTAAAAAAACCGGTAAAACTAATATTAACGTCAGTTTCCTCACTCGAAACCCATATCAGTGACGGGAGAGCCCAGGATTTGAACCTCGCACATACTGATCCGAGGTCGAATATCTTTCCGACATTGCCACTAGCTCCAGCCACTACTACTTCTGGAAACTACATGCAAGCCATGGCCACATTCCTTGTCTAATTAGCCCTTTCTACTCATTTTGGTTTCATTGTCTATATATTGTGTAGTATATTTATATACTACACAATATATACAATATATACATTATAATGTACATGTACATTTTCAGATAAATGTGTATTTAATGCAACTACACTTTTAAGTGATAAAAAATACCTGAATATTTATTTATATTTAACATCTGTATTTCTGCGCTATATCATATCTTTATTTCTGCGCTAAATCATTTTGCTTTAAGGTTTTAAACGGGCATATTTAAATATTAAACTTGAACTAAAACTAAATGATACAGGTAGCTGACGACAGGTCTTATTAATTGGATTTATTCCGACGGAGAAGTCACCTCGCTTCGCAAACTAGAGTTATAATACGGATGACCTGCACTAGCACTAAGCTTCTCAATCTGTGGTATCAGTCACCCACTAGCTATGGCTAAATTCACCGACTTATATTGAGTGTAAGGCTTCATTGGGCCATTGCACATCCGATAATTTACTCTAAGGGTAGCTATGAAATATATTTCAATAAAAATTATTATTTCTTTGTGTGATTGTGTTTAGATATGAAGTAGAGGAGTTGAAATAGTGTCTACTCTATTTAGGTCCTGATTTATTGAACGAATTCACAATCAGCGTCTTGACTATTCTTCTATATGGAATATGCGCAAACCGACTTAGCAGAATCGTAACGATCTTAACTCTTGTGCAGGCGGGCGCAAGTATGCTTCCCGTAGCAGTCGCTCCATCACTCTGCTCTCTTACTCTACCATAGAACAGCAACAACAACAGCAGAAGAGCGGTTGATCTGCGGCATTGATGTCATCTGTAGCCTCCGACATGGTAAGATTATTCTTATTTCAGTGCCAGTTTGTAAGCGCTTTACTGTTTTGAGATCATGTATAGTGACAGTTTCAGTTACCTCTAATTACCATCCGATAAGCGTTTTCATAGTGAGTCATATTTAAATAAGTAAAGCGTAGGTGATATTTATATTAATTCATTTACGATAATATTTAAGATTTTTTTACAGGGACCAATCCAACAGATCACAGTTAACTTTTAATCTTGTTTAGTATTGATTTTAATGTTACTGCAGAGTATTAACTTTCAATCTATGATAAAATTTAATAAAATAATACACTTATTTGATGTGGCAAATATAAAATTGTTTTTAAGTGTGAACCTTATTGACTCTAACAGCAAGCTGTAGGCTAGTCTTTCCGTCCTAGGATAAGGAAATAGAAAATTGCTTTTGGTGCATTTGGTATAATTGGTATAATTGGTGATCTAAACGTTAATTTGAAAATTCAATTAAGCTGATTTTGACGTCCTTTTTCCAAGCTCAAGAATCAGCCAGTTCTGAACTTGAACGGTATAGTTCCGTCAACGTTATATTATTTTGATACAATTTTGCACTATTATACGGGGTGATTATGCAAAACTAGTGTGTTGGTACCCGTATCAGGGACATGCTGTAATGCAGCTATGAAAAAAGTAATGGCTAAACAAATGTGATTAATTACAGGAAAAAGCGAATTTATTGATAAAGAAAATTAAATTAAACATTATACAGCTCATGAAACAAATGAAAACGAAGGGGGTACAATGACCTGGTGACAAACTGCATGTGGATTGGAAGACGGACATGGTGTGCCCTCTCTTGAGTGATAACCATTATATCATGAGTGAGAGTGAGAGAGAGGGAGAGAGAGAAATGCGCATCTGGGCTTTAATGTTTAGGATTCCAACAGTTTCAGATTGATCCATGGATGAGAGTTGATGCAGACAATTGATTGATCCATTGATGAGAGTCGATGTAGACAATTGATTGATCAATATATGAGAGTAGATTGATCAATCAATTGTCTGCATCTACTCTCATCTATTATTATTGATCAATCAATTGTCTGCATCTACTCTCATCTATTATTATTGATCAATCAATTGTCTGCATCTACTCTCATCGATTGATCAATCAGACAATTGATTAATCAATAGATGAGAGTAGATGCAGACAATTGATTGATCAATAGATGAGAGTAGATGCAGACAATTAGTTGATCAATAGCTGAGAGTCGATGCAGATAATTCAACAATGTCGGATTGCTGTAAGATGCGGACCATTGATTGATACTTCTATAGAATGCAAAAACTTATATTTTACCTTAGAGATAAAACCTTAGTTTTTAACTTTTTTTTACCTTTGATATATATTGCTTAATTCCTTTAGGTACTGAAAATTGATTGATTTATTGATTACGGTAGGATGCTGTAAAGATAACTAACAAACTGGGTGATAAGAAAGTCAGAGCGAAACCGATAAAGAGGAAGAAGGTGGCTGCGAATGATGCGGACCTCTCGGGCCTGGACTCTAATGGTCCTATGATCTCTCTGGGAGGACCTCGAGGACCTGCTAACCAGGATATGGGTTCCGTTCTCGATGGACTGCTTCCTGGGGACGGCGACAATGGCAAAGAGTGGGGTAGTAAACAATGGCAGCAAAACGGTTTTACCGATCAGAATAATTCCGGTAGGTGCTTAAATTAATAATTAAATTGTTTAAAGCTCTATGTAAAATGGACTATTTTAAATCATGACCATTTTAAATCATAATCTATCGCGTGGCTATTTTAAATCATAATCTGAAACACAAGAGAGGATAGTTTCTGCTTATTTTAACTTTTACTAAAGATAAAATGTTGTGATGCAAATAACTTGTTGGTTGGAGTGTAGCCGTGTAAACTCGTGAATAGATGTTTGTATGAATTTGTGCTTTGGATCTCCAGTCTCGATAAAGTGCTTGTGTGATTTCTTTAAATGGATATTTTTTGATTGTTATAAGATTTTTTTCAGAGATTAATAAATTGCTTTGATGAATTATTGTTAACTTTTGTGAGTGTCATCATTTTATTTAGCTTTGACCTTTTGAGCATTTTCTTACATCACGTGATTAAACGCAATATTACTCTAACATACAACTCAATGCAACAAATCTATTTATATAAATTTAAGCAACATGATTTCAAATATACTAATATAACTTTACAGTTCTCAATGTAACTAATATTCAGTATTATATGGCAGACATTTAAAAAATGTCCACTCTAATACATTTTTGTTTTTGTTGATTGAAAGTATTATATTTTACTTTTCAAGATAAATAAAAAAGTTGACTGTTGACAACTGTGTTATGACTGATTGTAAATGTGACTAACAACGATGCTGTGGATGATGTGATATATTGTAGGTATTAAGTGAACAAGTATTGATATTGCTTCGAAGTGAATAAGCATTTATAGTACTTCGATTACTATGCTATATTTTATGTTAAACCAGATTAATTATTGTAGGTTGTCAATAAATGTCTAGAAAATAGCTCTAGTCAAGAAAAGTCAAGGAAATAGATGTCCGTAGTTGTCCATTTTATTGTTGCAGGTACTAAATAAATTATCGTTTGCAGTGCAGCTTGTGTTGTAACTTAATATCGAATAGTATAAATCATATTAGGCAATAAATGCCATTATTGATTTTTTTTAGATATTAAACCAACCAACGTCGAGCCTGCTGCAAATAACTGTCGTAAGTATTTTTATGAATTTAATAAGTTAGTAATTTAGCTGTTAGTTACTAGTCAGCTTAGTTTAATAGCTGTTAGTTACTAGTTCGCATGGTTTAATAGCTGTTACTAGTTCGCATGGTTTAATAGCTGCTAGTTACTACTCAGTATGATCTAGAAGTCGCTAGTTACTAGTTAGCATAGTTTAATAGCTGTTAGCTACTAGTTAGTATGGTTTAATAGCTGTTAGCTACTAGTTAGTATAGTTTAATAGCTGTTAGTTACTAGTTAGGATAGTTCAATTGCCGTTATTTACAAGTCAGCATCGTTCAGTAGCTATTAGGTTCTAGTTAGCTTAGTTCAATTTTTAATAAATATCATTACGTCTCGGAGAATCAAGCACCTAAGCTTCAACGCAACCTGAAGTATAATGTATTCTATCCCATTCAGATAACGAAAAATGTTAGACTCATACTATTAAAATGAATTATTCTAGTGCACTGCCTAACGGTAGATCCATGACATATAACTCTTACAACCAATTCTATCCTCAGCCTTCCTTTTCGTGAATTTATTATAAGATCATCCAACATGTCTTGGTCTTCCTCTAGCTCATTTCCCTTGCATTATTCCTTCTACTACATCCTTTAGCAAATCATTACCCCTTATAATATGCCCTATCCAGCTTTTCTATCTACTTATCACATTTATTACCTCCAACTCTTTCAAGAATTTCTTCATTTGTAATTTTATCAGTCCAACTAATCTTTTCCATCCTTCTCCATAACCACATTTCCAATGCCTCTAGTTTCCTGATATCTTCTTTCTTAATGTCCACGTTTCACATCCGTACAGAAGTGTCGACCATACCAATGTTTTCACAATCTCTACCTGTGTGTTTTCCAAATGCCTTTTGTTAGTAGTTCTTTTCCTTTTCCGAAAGCCTCTTTCGCGTGTGCAATTCTACACTTTATTTCCGTTTCAAACTTCTCATCCGTGATGATGTGGCCCAAATACTTGAAGCTTCTTAAAATAAACAAGTTATATAAAGTATAGTTTACAGTGATATTAACAAAATGATATGGTGTTAAAAACAGTACAAAACCCTTTCTTGGTATGCCTTTTAATTATCGTAAAAGATCTAAGTTAGTGATTCAGAAATATTGTACCAAGTAATAGGCCTATCATGAAATTAATCTCACAACTTCATATTTTGAAATTTTTTAGAAAGAATGTTCATTTTGGACTTCAGCGGTCATGGTGCACTATGAATCACTATAAATGTTTCGACTACGTATTATTAATTGTATTTTTATGCTCGCCCAGTACACAATACCCAGTATATAGGTATTTATTTATGTGTGTTCTAATAGTAGTTTATAGTGTTTCTTTCGCTGCTATCTTTGCGTTTAAATTTTTGCTACAGTACTCCTATTTTTAGCGTCTTACATTATTTCATCATGTTTTCTACTCACTCTAACTATTTCTGAACACCCTTAGAGTTCATATGAATAAAACGAAAATATATGTGTGATCTTAAGCATCAATTGAAATCTCTTTGATTATGTATTCTTGAAAAAGTTACAAAAAGGGAAACAAAAACTGTATAGGCCACGATTATTTATGTACCAAACTTCGAAATTGGGCTCATAGAAAATGGAAAATAAAATGTTTGCTCCATACTACTCTATCCTTATTTTTCTTACCCAACATTTGAGAGTAGACTGACGTCGTCTGTGAATAAAACAAACACAGCGACTTAGAAGAAGTTGTTTCCGAAATCGCTAATAAAAATGGTCTCACGTTTGAAAAATGAATGCTTTTAAAAGTGTTTCAAAAAGAATACTTGTCCTGTCCCTTAATTCCCTTCAGAGTTTTTGAGTATATAGACCATCTTCTTCTTCTTAGGAGGTTGCCCATTATTTGTAATCATTCTGGAGGAAGGACTTGGATATTGAATTAGCTGCGAGCCGGATTTCGAGCACAATTCCCATTTCTGAACGTGTGTGTCTGGGGGTGTTCATTGTTCATCATGTGTATAGAAGATGTTTCACTTAACCTCGTAAACGAATTCTAGTCGTATACGCGTCTGTGTGCGGATACCATATTATGTTTATTGGCGACGTGTAGAGTATTTTCGGTATAGTTATGTATTTTAGTGTATTAACAACGTCAGAAAGGGCATTCGATTGGGGAGTGCCTAGGCTCCAGAAATTGCAACACAATTTTCTAAAGGAATGGAAAAGAGGGTCTAATCGTATTCCGACCGTAGTTAACTGGGATTCAAGGAAAGATGGCGATGATTATGATGTGTATTTTAGTGTCTATGTGTGATAAGTAAAGATGTTCGTATATAATTACGTGTGTATGTAATTTTCAGTATATGTGTAATATTGTGTGTATATGTGTAATATTGTGTATGTTGTAATTTACGTTTGTGATTAGTATGCTTAATTGTGCATGTCTAAATATGTAAATATATGTGTGTGTGATTGGTATGTATGCCTGTGTGTGTGAATCTGTTGTTTTGCGTAAGTATATCCATTTGAGTGACTGGTATATATGTCTGTGTGTGAGTTTGTTTGTTTGTGTAGGTTTTACATGTATAAGTACGGGTATGATTGATGTGTATGTCTGTGTGTGCGTGTGTTTGTGTGCGTGCTCGTCGTGTTGTGTACTGGCGTGTACGCGTGAAGATCTCGAGACGCGTTGGTGACCGAGTCTCGGCGCAATGTAATGAGATTTCTACCTAGTTAGGAAACCCGCTCCTGATTCCTGTTCTTAGTTCTTCCACTTGTCCTGCTGCGTATCCTCTTCTGTCACTCTGCCACAGGAATACCTCATTCTTCTTCTTTTCTCTGTATTTGGAAACTTTCTTCTTCTCTCCTATATTTTGATAGACGTCATAATGTAGGAGAGAACTTGCCCATGCCAGTTTTATTTTACATTGCTTTCATTTAAGGGATAACTTTAGGGTTTGATACTTCTTTTATAAAACACAAAATTTGTGTAAAAATAGAAGACTGTAATTTTTGTATTCTCAATGACTGGTGTTTATTTTAATTCTTTCTCTTTTTTCTCTCTCTCTCTCTCTCCCTCTCTCTATCACACTCTCTTCTGTTTCAATTTTACGGACCTCTCTTCACTCCCTTTCAATTTCTCAGCCTCTTACTGTCCTCTTTTTTTCTTTCTCTTTTCTCTCTGTCTCTCTCTCTTTCTCTCTCTCTGATCTCTATCTCTCCTTTATTATCATTCCCCCTCTTAGTTTCCTTTTTCTATACACACTCATAGTTTGTTAAGAATCGAATTGCTACTCTGAATTTGACTATTTTCCATATGTTTCTTCTTTTATACATCACAATTATGTTATATATATATATATATATATATATATATATATATATAATATAATATAATATAATTATAATTATATGTATTATACATATATATATATATATATAATATATATATATGATTATATATATTATATATAGAATTTATTGATATGTAAGGTGGATATATTATATGAGACGTGTACATGTATATAAAGACCATGATTATATACTGTATATATATATATATATATATATATATATTAATATAGATATATATATATATATTATATATATGATATATATATATATATATATATTATTATATATATATATATATATATATATATATATATATATATATATAATATTATGCGTATCCATATAAACACAGTACATACACACCTATAATGTAATGATATACATATATATGATATATATCTATCTACATCTGCATGTCTGTATAAGCACTTTGAAATTATCTCTGCTCATCTATTAAATTCTGCCCATTTCAGGTCTGCATCGTTCTTTTTCATCTTTGTACATACATGTACATGTACATGTATGTGTCTCTATCTTTCATTGCTTTGCTCTATTTCCCTGTTTTATTCCATACTTTAATTTAATTTCGTTCCGTTTCTCTCAGATTTTCAGTCAGGCCACTGTTTCTCGCGTCCAGCTTATTCTCAAGAATTTTCAATTTCATCTTATTTTTTTCTTTTAAAATAAGATGAATTTTCAATTTCATCTTCGCAATTTGTAAATATTTTGAGATCTGGGTCAAAGCTTTCTCGCTATATTTTGTAGATTTCTTTCAGGAATGAACTTCTCAATATCGTTATTATTGTCGTTATTCTCATTGTTGTTATCCTCATGTTGTTGCTATTCTCATGTTGTAATTTTCATGACAATTTCAACGCATCCTGGGCTCGCCTGTCTCTGACTTCGCTTTTGAGTGAGGACGCTGACATTAACATTAGCTTTACCAGCTCTACCAGCGTTTAAAATTCTGATAATTTTGATGTTGATGATTTAAAGACCCACTCATATGTGGAAATGAAGAGGAAAGCGTAAGACTAAGAAGAGTGAAGGCGTAATATACCATGGACTACCCAGTAGGCAGTGCACTAAGAGCGAGAGAATTTTTTTGTTAAACCAATCGAACAAGTTAAAACTATATTTGAACGTCAAATCATTGTTTTTCCTCTACTTTGATGCTTTGATACATTTACATTTTAACAGTTGAACTCGACAACGAAGGACAGCTAATGATGGGACCGGATGCAAATTCCGCCCCTCATGATGAAATCGCAGAATCTTCGCAATTGGGGGGTTCTCAGCCCCCCAGTAATGGCGGCGGTCGACATTCTGCGGCCCTTCAGCCCCCCTTCGCTTCAAATTCACTACCCCCACCTAGAGGGGCCCCGCAACCCCCTCCCACCAGCGGAATGTTAGGCGGGGGAGGGGTAGTAGACGGGCAGTTCCTCCCCCAGCAGAATCAGATATTTGTTTTCTCGACGGGCCTGGCTAACCAGGCCGCGGAGGCTGTACAGAGGGGCCTGAGCCGCTCCATCGTGGACTTCCACTTGGATCAGCCTGCCACCAGACAGTTCCTCCAGGTCTGTTATCACCAGTATTTTAGTTCATTGTTAGGTGGCCAGCTAGATAAGTCTTTGTGGTCATCATTGTGAAGTTCCTGACATCATTATTGTATGAGGAAACGGACGTTAAATCTTTATTATTATTATCATTATAGTCGGCTGTCATTTGCAAACATGAACTTTTTTTGCCTTCTTGTATTTACAGGTTTTGGTTTTACCTGCTCTATTTCAAATAGTTTTTGTTTTTAGATTATATTTTAAAACTAGCATATTTGTGTTTTTTATTATATTGCTCGATATTGTCTTGAAATTTTTAGTTGACTATTTCTAAGGTTGATTGAGCTCCCGTGGGTTCGATTCCAGAGCTGGCTGACCAGAGAGTAAATCTCGGATGTTTGCAGGACCGGTAAATGCTTAATGGGCTAATCTGATCTGCTCAACGATTTAAGCATGCTGTATTATAAGTGATAGATATCATTATGGATGATCATTTCCAGATTACAATTATGCGTTTGACCTTTTTAACCTGTTTATTGTAATCCGAGATATGTTAATTTTCCTACTCTAGCAGGCATGTAAGGACTTCTTAGACAAGTCACTTAAGTTTTAATTTATAACGAGACGACATTGGCTGTTGCCCAACTTTGTGACTGTCTGGCTCAGAAAGACAATGTTAGGCGAATGAAAAGCCAAATATATTTCTAATTATATCACTAAATATGTCTGTTTATTTGCTATTTGGACACTGACACGTTATTAAGCAGCAGCAGGTTTACTTGTAAACAGTTCTAAACTGATTCACACAGTATTAGAAGAACTGGTTTACACTAAGTATAAAATATTAATAATTGTTTACTGCTGGAGCCAGTGGCGATGTCTGTAAGATGTCCGACCGCGGATGAGTAAGTGTGGGTTCAAATCCTGGGCTCCTCCATCACTGATAACGCTTTCGAGAACTGAAACTGACGTTAACAGGCTTTTACAGCTGTTACTTATTTAAAACAGGACGTCCCTGACATCATCCTTGCCCGAGGAAATGGACGTTAAACCTTTATTATTATTACTATTATTGTTATTATTATTATAATATTAATAACAACTATTATTATTATTATTATTATTATTATTATTATTATTATTATTATTATTAACACTCTTAACATCAATATTTTGCTGTGTTTTTATTTAGAATTTTCCCATTGGGCCGGGAGCTCAGTCGAGTTTTCGCTCCAGTTCGATGCCTCCGCAGTTCCCTGCAGATGTGATGAGCGACAGCAAGATGTTCATCAAGGAGCCCCCTCCTCCTCACAGCCTCGCAGAGACAGGCAGCGCCCTGGCTGACGTCGAGCTCTGGGTTCAGCAGCAGAACGCCACTCTTCAGGAAGGTCCATTCTCACCCAGCTTTGGTGGAACGTCCACGTCTAAGTCCCGCAGCAACCAGCGATGGTCCGGAAGTCCGAATAGATCTCAGGGTTTGCCACCGGGTCCAGGTGGCGGCGACTTTATGAACATGGGTCCAGATGGGTCGATGATGGGTCCACCGGGGTTTCACGACCCAACTTTGCCGCCCAGGGTTGGACCCGGAGGTCGAATTATGGATGAGAATCTGACCCCTGAGAGGCTGCAGAGGAGGGAAGAAAACCTTGCTCATCTGCAGAAAATTAAACAAATGTTGTTCCCAGAGAAACGCTTTGAATTTGATCCTCGGGGGTTCCGACCGCCGATGATGTTTCACGGTGGAATGAGAGGGGGGCCAATGCCCGATAACATGATGGGGGTGCCTCGATTCCCCTGCCCCCCGCCTCACGGAATGCATCATGGAATGCCGCCCGGAATGATGCCTCCTGACGGGATGATGGGTATGGAGATGAGTGGGTTTGTTGGAGAGCCCGAGTTGCCTGCTAATTGGGAGGCCATGACCGCCGAAGAGCGCGAATGGTTTAAGCTGCAGCACGAGTACTACATGGATCAGATGCACAAGCAGCAGATGGAAGGTGGGGGTCCCCCTGGTCAGCACATTCCTCCCCCTCCTGGTGTCTACTTCCCAGGGGATATGCCCCCCAGGTTACCACGGCTTGGCGGGCCCCTCTCTCCCGTCTCGCCGTCATTCAATAACTCAGGTCTACCTTCGCACCCGGGCGGTCCAATGGGCGGACCCATGTGCGGACCGATGGGGTCCGACCCGATGTTCTTTAACGGTCCTCATCGTATGCCCTTTCCTCCAAATGGAGGCAATGGAGATTATCGTCCTGACTTTATGCCAGATGGAATGTATGGAGGACCTTACGGTCCCAGAATGCACCCAAACGATCCCATGTATGGTCCAATGGCATTACGGTTTCCTGGAGGATGTAAGCCGAAGAGACGACGGACGCCTGGGATGATGGGTGCGGACAAGCCGGATGATATTTACAGACATTTACAACCGGCTCCGTCTCCGCAGCAGTTCTGTTCGTTGAATCTCTTCGAAGGTCAGGAGTTAACAATAACGCGGCAGTTAAATCTAGCCTACCAGGAACCGACGCCTGGTGGCTCCAGTGTGAACACTTCGAATGGTTTTAGCTCTTCGTCCGGTTTACCTAACGACGTATCGAATTCCATATCCACTGCCGCTCCGTCGACCGGGCGTAACAAGCGCAAGAAGGGAGACAACGATCATTCTAGTACAGATAAAATAAGAACAGACGATTCCTCGTCTGTTAAACAGTTTAAGAGCGAAAGTCAAATGTCGCCTGACACATTCGGGCTACCGTCAAACTCTCCTTCGTCCCTCGCCACTCCGGCAGCTGGAACTCCTTCCGATTCCTTACTCCAAACATCTTCTGCTCCAGGCCAGGTGACAGGTGAGGGCGCCTCCCTACAGTCGTCACCCAAGACAAGCGTCAGTGCTGGATCGACGTCATCGACCACCACGTCCTCTACATCGACGTCAACGATGTCAAACATCACGTCACCCACTCTCGCTTACCTCGTCAAGGGAGTGGAGAGCCTAAAGCAGGAGCGCTATGACGGAGGTTTATTCGGCAACGTGCAGCTACCAAGCGGTGATGGTAAGCGCGATGCTGGGTCACCAAGAACTTCTCAGGCTGTTAAGTCAGAGACAGTCTCCGGCAGCTCTAACGTTGACATTAATAACTCAAATAGACTTTTGCAAAATGCTGACTTCGATGCCGAGGCAAGGGCGGGATTCGATAGCGCACCCTCGGGAGATGACGCAACTAAGTTAAGCCCTTCGTCGGCGGCGAACGTGAATAGTGGCGTCATAGCTTCACCTCCCGGCACTAACATTCAGATAGAAGCCAGGGCGCCGAACACGATTCAGTACAAACCCACCGAGAGAAATCAGCGACGGGACGACCCGGGTAACAGTGAGATGTCGTCACAGATTACGAACTTTCTACCGGCTTCATCGGACTCAGTATTACGGAAGTCATCGGCTCCAAACCTGGAAAATATGAATGATGGAATGAATATGGGACCTGGACAGGAAGCGATAGGACGTGGCGGACAAATTATGGACCCGAATAGTGACGTGCTAAAATCTAGTAACTTTACTAATTCTTTAGGTCCTGATGGACCAGGCGGAATGATGATGGGTCCAAATGGTCCAGTACCCTCAACACGTGGATCTATGATATCTGAGAGCGGGCCAATGCCGTCTTCTCGAGGTCCAATGATAGGTCCAAATGGAATGTACATTGGACCAGATCCACATGGGCAAGTAATGGATCAAGGTGGACCGCTGATGGGACCTAACAGTTCCATGATGGGTCCAAATGGACCTGTAATGGGACCAAATGGACCAATGATGGGTCCAAATGGACCAATGATGGGACCAAATGGGCCTATGATGGGACCAAATGGACCGCTAATGGGTCCAAACGGGCCTATTATGGGTCCGGGGGGACACATGATGGGTCTCAGTGGCCCATTAGATCCTGAAGGAATGATTATGGGTCCAAATGGTTCCATGCACCCGTATAGTATGGATGGCTCAATGAGGTTCGTGCGAGGCCCTGAATTCAGCGGTCCTATGTCAGAATTTGACGGCGGTTTTGACGGCCCGCTGCCTCCAGGTTTTGATATGGGCGATATGCACATGCCCGGTTTTAACGGAGGCCCTAGAATGGGAGGGCCTTTTGGACGCGGTCCACCTAATATGCCTCCATACGGCCCTATGCACGCCAGGCACGGTCCCATGCCGGGGGGACAGTTTGACCTCGGCTATCCACCGGGGCCTATGATGCACCAGCAGCATATGTTCATGAACAGGGCGGGGGCCCCGCCCCGCCTGCAGGAGCCCCCGCACACTGGCAGGGGTGGCCGGGCCAAGGCTGAACCCGGCACTACTAAGAGCAAGAAGAAGAAGTCTGAATCGAAGAAGAATTCCAACCAACCTCCTTCCCTTCCACCTGCCTCGTCGTCTGTCTCCACCGTGGACTCGGGATTCAGTGAACAGGACTCGCTAGGTATGAGGATGAGCATGGATATGATCAATGGTGACGAGAAGCATCGACCACCTGGAGTATCTGCCATGATGGGACCTGGATCAATGGACGGGGGAATGATGATGTCTGGACCTGGAGGAATGATGGGGTCGGTGGAGCAGGAGATGATGATGGGGATGGGAGGCGAGATGATGATGAGACAAGGACGCATGCCTGGAGGACCTGATGGGATGATGGATATGATGGATGAAGGGCAGAGGCACATGATGTCCGATCCAAGAATGATGAGCATGGATGGAATGATGAGGCAAAACTCTGCAGGAATGGATCCTCATAGGTTCGCTATTAATCATATATTCGAAGACGACAATTAAAGCTAAGTTTAACGTCAGTTTCCTGCTCAAATAACGTGTGAGTGACGGGAGGAGAACTGGATTTGAACCCTGCACCTACTGATCTATTGTCTAGCAACTTGTCAACAAGCCCGTGGCCTACCCATATTCAGACAATTGTGAATATCTGCGAGTTTAAGGGAGTATAAGGAAGTAAATGCGAATATGAATTGTGACAATAAGTGAATATGAGTACGCGAGTAAGTGAATACAAGTGTAAGTATAACATCGATTAAGTGAATAAGAACGGGATATATGTATGATATTCAGAAAGTATATGTGAGCATTCGTATCAGCTTAAGTAACAGCCGTCAGGAATTACAAAGTTTGCCGCGTATGAGTGCGAGTATGAATACAACAGAATAGAAGTACGAGAGAGAGAGAGAGAGAGAGAGAGAGAGAGAGAGAAAGTCATTGAGAAATTGCAGTGATTTTATAGCCAGAAAAAAGCAATTATAAACAATCCCAACTTGTTACTCAAATTACGGCGGGATTTAGCACACTTGGTTTAGTTGCGCTTCAATTATCGAGACCTCGGTTAGTACTTTGTGGGTGACCACTTTGGAAGACTGAGTGTTGACAGCTTAGGAAGAAAACATCCCAGCGTGATGGAAGGTTATTCTTAAATCCGAGCCGGCTGCAATTAATGAAAAAAGGCAACGATTACTAATAACCATGGAGAGGAAGGAAGAGATGGGCCTTAAAAAACAAGCATCTGCGCTGCCTGACCCAGTGTGCCGTTATGTAAAAAAAACTTCCACCGTTATTTGGAGACTTAATTTCTGTTGTTTAGCAGTGATCTTTAAGCTATTGGTAAAGCTTCAGGAAGTTAAATTACATCTTTTATGGTAAAAATATAGAGGCTGGATTTCAAAAGAATTTGATATTGCAATACAGAAATATGCCTACTAAATATTCATGCTTAAGGATTAATCATAAACCAAACCAAAATCTTAATCCAAACAATTCTAAAATATGTATAGCATAAGAAGCAGATCTTTTATTAAAATTATAATTACTGTTAATAAAACTTGATCAGATTAAAATAAAATTAAGATAGAATTCTATTCAAATTTTCAGAAACTTAAATGGTGTTTCATGGCAATTATCTGACAGAAAGCACGTATAATAAATTGTGTTATTATTAGTATTAGTTAAACCTTCTATTAGAGTGCCGTGACTCAATGTGAACTTTATGTCAGCTTTACAGAAAGAGCTTGAAGACTAATATATTAATATATTAAACAAAAAGCGATAAAATGATTACGACTTACAAATTCATTTGATGTCATTAATCAACTTAAATTGCACTGAAAACTCATCGAAATGACAAAATTGTATTATTATTATTACTATTATTATTTATTATTATTATTTTTTTTTACCCCGATGTAAAGAACCTGGGGTTTGATAAAAACGATTCAAGCAATACGTGCTGAATCGCCGCCCGGCTACTCGAGGTCATCAATCGGATTAAAAGAATTGTTGAATCAGACTGCACTAAATCTTTGCAAAGTCATGGAAAGCCTTTGCCAAAGAAAATATGCCTCTCGCCTATCGCCGGTTTGCTCTGCAATAAGTCTGCCTATGCCATTCATAAAGTCAGCTCCTTCGGGATTCATCGGGCCCATGGTTTCAATGGCCACCGGAACAACTTCATATCCTAAGGACAGATCACGGTTTTTATCCAACTTCCTAGAGGCGGCATGAATAGCAGCTCCACCGGCTGTGACTGAAGACGTGTTCAGGTAGGAGTGGGCCATAGTCTCAATGACCGTGACGTCCCATACGGCACATTTACCGTTGCACCAAGGCACTAAAGTCATGCTTTGGTGCAACGCTTGACGCTTGCCATCTGATCTGGACAACCCACTTGGTTCCTCAGAGGAAGGGATGCCTGCTCTTAAAAGTGCTCGTCATATTAAGTCATTTAAATTGTGATGGCAAGACATTCTACCTGAGCTTCGTTTGCAGGAGAGGCCGTGGAGACCTAAAGCGTCGACTTCATGACCGCAGGGGCACATGTGAGGCTCGCAACCCCTAAACGGAAACTAACGGCTACTCGAATCGCCTCATTGTCTAAAAAAGGCCCACAAGAAGCAACAGGGAGAGCGTGAAGCCAGTCGCTGCTTCTTTTGGTTGATACAGCTAGGAGTCGTGCTCTGTCTACTGCATTGGACTGGGATTCTAACAGACTGTTATAAATCCGATTAATGTAATTAATAAATCCGAAATGTTATTTTTATTATTATTTTTATTATTATTAACAACGAAAACGTATATAGCAGATCAGATTGTCATGGCAGAGCAGATTGTCATGGCCGAACTCGGTCTTCGGGACCACTTTACAGAAAGAGTTCAATAGTAATAATAAGCTAAATGACAATTACATTTAATTTAATATCTGAACTAGTAAAAAATGTCTACATATAAGTGGAATTTTATACCATCCAGCAACACTCATTCTGTCTTTAGCAATTTTACTTGTTTAATTATTAAATTATAAATTTAAATTTTTATTTAACAATTTTAAATGAAATCTCTCTGTGTAGGATGCCAGGTGGAGCTCTGGAGATGATGAACGTTCGGTTCTCTGAAGGTGGCATGCCGCCAATGAGCAGGGATGCTCGAGTCATGATGGACGGACCGGCACAGAGATTCATGAACGACATGCCGATGCCCAGTCCCAGAGATGGTCGAATGATGCACGGCGAAGGCTTGCACGGGCGAGGTGGAGGCAATCCGGGCGAAGGTTCCGGCGCTCTCTCTCCGGAGCAGTTCCGCCGCGAGAGTCACATGGATGGAAAGAGATGCCCGTCAGGTGGAATGAACTTTCAAGGTAATATCTCAACTAGTCACAGCGCCATGAGCTCTATGCTGGGTCAGGAGGACGGTAGGGCCGGTTTGTTTATGGGTGACGCTGGAATGGGGTTGATGAGTGATAACATGAGACCGGGCTCAGCCTCTGCCATGAGTCACGCCAGAGACGCCATCAACAGGCAGCCGCCTGGAGGCATGCCCGATGGGATGAGGCCCAGCTCTGCAGTGGTACTCGGAGCTGATGCCAACAGTTTGATACGACCCGGGTCAGGCCATATGGATCCCCACATGAGACCGAATTCCACGCAGAACGTCAGTGACCGCGGACGGAGATCAAATCCGGACATCTTGCTGGGAATGATGCCGAGCGACTCTCAGAGCATGAGACCCGGCTCAGCTGCGATGATGATGATGGCGGCTGCCGCAAGCTGCGAGACCAACATTCGTCCTGGCTCCACGAATATGATCCATGGTACAGAGGGTCCCATGATGGGTGGGGAAGGGGGTATGAGAATGATGATGGACGGTAGGGGGATGAGTCATCAGGAAATGGTCATGGCAGGGGGAGGTTGTGACCCAAATATTAGAGGTATGATGGCCATGGGGGGGGGAGGAGATGTGAGAAACTTTGGCGGGATGCCCCCTAGAATGGGGCTACGCGGTGAAAGATTGCCGATGCCTCACGGACGCATGATAGGACCCGGGGATCCGGGATTTGCCCAGATGAGATCAATGCCTCGCATGGACATGAACTTTAGAGGTATCGATCCGTCGCTCGAAATGAGAATTCGGCAGGAGCAGTACATGCAGAGCGGGGGAATGTTCCCCCCGGGCGATCATGGAATGATGGACCCGGGAATGCCAGGCGGAATGCCTGATGAACATTTAAACGTTCAGTTTCAACAATTTCAGCAGCAGCTATATGCTAAGAATGGCCCTGCCAACGATCTAAGACTTGATAGCCAAACAGGAGGTAATACTGGATCGTTTGATATGATGAGGAACAATGTGAACTATGGTCTACCAGGGGTTGCCGCTGGCCCTAGTATGGGCATGGGCAGGTAACCATGTGTCGCTAAACTTATATCCGTTGTACTTGTATGTGCATATTCCAAATACCTGATCATTTACTGCATTTGTACATAATTTGGCGCAACAGGGCTGCTACGTGTGTGCACTGGTGCTAAACTTGTGCATGTATATTAAAATATACATTATTAGATAACATGAATACGTAAAGCTCACGTATACATTGAATTTATCTTAGAAATTACACGTAGATTACATCGAGTATAGTATTGTAATGAAAAGTGCTGCATGACCCTTTCGTGCAGCATATAACTTCAAAAAATCAGTGTGAAACTCGATTTTATGTATTAATGCAATATAGGGAATTTGTATACAGGTTGCTGAGATCTGTAGGGTTTGAACGAAATCACAATTTTGTTGTCGAAATTTCTGCCCTGCTTTGATTGAAATGGACTAATATTTAATTACACGTAGCAGTTGTCGCATTCAGTAACAGTTGTCCCATGCAGTAGTTGTCGTATGCAGCAGTTTTCACATGCAGCAGTTGTCACGTGTACACGGCAGTTTGTCACAGCTGTTGTAGCGTACCGCTGTTGTAGCGTACAGCTGTTGTCACATGCAACTGCAGTCACTTCTGTTGATCGCTCTAACTGAACTATTTGGCTTTTACTTTTAAAGATACTCGAGTCAGTGCTGTTTCTAAGAAAGGCGTGCTTGTGACTGATGATCAGTGACTGAACTGATGATCCGTGACTGAGTGTATATTCTTAAAATAAATTCCAGGAGTTTGTCAGTATTTAATTTCCATTATGTTCTAACCACTAACATTTCGAGCGTGATTTGAACAAGCACTAACCTTTACACAGTCTAAGACCACCTGCATGTTTTTAAAAAATTAATTATTTATTAATTTTGTGGACGTATAAGTTTGTTACTGTGTTTAGACTCGTTCAGTGAACTACTTTTGTTGTCATTTGAGGTCCAAGACTAATATTTATTTCGTGTATAACTGTTTGACTAAAGTCTCAAATGATATTTGACTCTTGTGTTTGTGTGTAAAGTTTGTGTAGTGTGTACTTGTGTGTATATTTATTTTGTATCTGTTCTAGTTACGTTTACGGTTCTTGTAAATAGTTGTATATTCTTTCTATTGTCAGTAGCTCTGGAAATCGTGCTTGTATATTATATATATATTGCGCATCTGAAACATCCCATGCTGAGAAATTAGATTGTAAGCTTTTAATTTTTAATAGTTTAATTTTGGCTTAGTTGAATAGCCGCTAAATATTATGAAATGGTCTGGTGTCATTCATTTGACTTATATGCTACTTAGTGGGTAAATTAATGAAAATGTTACTACATAATCACTTATTGATTTAGTTAATAAATTTATCTTAATTATTCAATTGATGCACTAATTGATGAATTGATTGCGTTCACTTCGGAAAATAAAAGAATTGCTGTAGCAGAAGCAACAGTTAATAAATTAAATAAATCGCGAGAAAGCACGATGTAGAACCTGAGCAATGGAAAAGAAATTGAATTCTACCGAAAGCAAACTGCTAAAGAGAATAATAAGAATTTGATACAGAGAGCACGTAATTAATGAGGACATTTATGAGAAGCACAAAAAAACTAATGGTAAGTGAAATCATGAGGAGAGGGAGAATGAGGTGAACATGTGCGGCGGAACCAGAAACCCGTGAAAGATATTTAACAACAAAGCAGATAGCAAATGAACAGTGGGACGACCTAAAAGAAGTTGAAAGGATGAAAGAAATGCCTAGAAGAAGACTTGAAGGCTGCTGAAATTAGCATTTATAAGAGAACTCAGGGAAGAGAGAATGAAAATCGAGGAAATGGCGAAGAATAGGTTCATGTGGAAGAACCTCATATAAAACTCTGTCGCTGGAACTAGCCATAGGATGAACACATGACATTATTAAATTAATAATTAATTAATTATACAATTGGTTGCTATTCGTTAAGCTGTTATTCCTTAATCAAGAAAGTACTGGAGTGAATCTATTTCTAAAGATTTCTGTGTCATCTCGGCTACCAGTTATTTTTCAGTAGTTTGCTGACATTTGTTAAGTCAATATGAACAGAACTTTCTATTAATCGTTTTTCATTTTCTAATTTAGAACTCTAGTTATCTACGAAGAGTTTACTACTCGAATAAGCTTTATATCTAATACTTCTAGTGCACCTTTAATATAGTCGCAAACACTATATGGAAGATTCTTTATCATTAAGTTTATTTCGTGGTAACATTTATCCTTAAGAATAAAAGTCTTTTTATAAATAATAGCGTAATTGACGGGATGTTTTGCAGCAATTAAAGGTTCTTATCAGTGGTCTCTTCGACAAGATGTGTTGACTTTCGACTGATTTCCAACAGCGCAGCCGGTATTAATGTCACTTGAAGAAGTGGAAGCGACTCTAAATCACAATTACAATGTCTGCTTGTTTACGACGATATTAGTGGATCCATAGGTAGACGCAATCGCGAATGTTAAATAATGTCCAGTCTTTAATTGTCTCTCTACCCGATGCCAGATTATCTCCATTAATTATGAATCAGCGTTTTAGGTTATTTGACTGTATTATTATCTATTCTCTCTTGTACTACGTTAAAATAATGATTTCATGTGCACATATGGGCACTTTAATGAATTTATCATTTTTATTAGTTCTTATCCTCTGAAGTTTAACTTTTAGATCTGCGGTTACGTAAACCGTATGCCGAGTGTGATCTAAAACGCGCAAGCTATGAGAGGTGCTGCGCCGTCTTTATTCAAATGAGTATTTTTATTTATTAAAACTTTATTTAAAAGTTACAACACTTAGTATAGTGAAATGATCACCTGTGTTGATATCTATCATTTTCAATACCACATGATAACCGTCAGTCAATTATCCATGTTACCAGTCCTGCATATGGACTTTATTTACATTAACGAAAAGCGTCTCTCGATTCATTTCTTTTCAGCTCAGTTGTTCTATTTCTGAATGAATCTCGGCTGTGCAACTAGCAAACATATGCGTCCATATCCACGCAGGTCATGGGACCAGAAGTAGTTAGTACAATAATTGTTCAAGGTGCAGGGTTACCACTCTTCTGGAACACCTGGAATAGTCAGGGAATTCATGGTGGTCTGGGTAGTGGTCACGCTGAAGATGACAAATGAAATCTTTGATGGCAGATATATTCAGACGTTAGACGAATTGCTTTTATATTGTAGAAGAATATCGGTTCTGCCATTGGTTTAATGAAATGTAGTAATTTGATTTCCAGATCTCTTAATTTTTGGTCGGCTTTCCTTTCCTTCTTCTGAGTATAGCTAAAGCGCAGTTGACCCTCCTCCCTTCTGTTTACATTCACTCATTAATTAATGAACCCATAAGATCATCCACTCACTCACTCATTAGTTAGCACTGTGTGATCATTGAAATGATTTTGCCCAATTGCTCCACATATTCAGTGACGATTTTGTATATGTACAGCTATGGATTATAATAATTTTGACATATTTTCAGCCCGCATCTGCGCTATTAATCGGTACGAATGAAGTAAAAGTTAGCATGCACCTATGCTTGAGGATAAACTCACTCAAAGTAATTTTTTCGTAAATTTTAGTTTGGAATGCATATGATACTGAAATTTGGTTACTCTATTTGAGGAATATTGTATTTATCTTTTACGAAAGTTTATTACGACGAATATGATGAACTGTTAAATACCGTCAACGTCGTACACTTTAACTTATCCCATACTTTAGGTATTCTAGAATTAGTTTATTTTAAACATATTTGAACGCATCGTACAATTCGTAGCTGTTTTTATAGCATTTTTGAACGGGACGTATCGGATGCTATTGCTCTGATTGGGACAGTGCTTTAGGATGAACGTAATCAGTTGACTGTTTCATTACTGTACATTGTTCAACTTGTGACTTTTTTGATCGTATAAACAAACTGTTGAATATAAGTCGAGTAGTATTGTGGTTTCTCGTTATTTATAAGTCTTAATGTATGCATGTGAAACCTGGGAAAGTACTAGTAAAATAAAGCACAAATTAATCTGTTTTCAACAAAGATGCCTCAGAAGAATTTTAAATATCCACTATTGGGACCAAGTCAAAAATGAAACTATACTCGAAAGGAGTGGACAAAGAAAATTAGATGAAATAGTTTTTGAGGGAAGGTTGAGGTTTTTAGGTCATTTACTGAGAATGTCTGAGGATAGAGACGCGAAGACTGCAGTTAACTGGAAGCCAACTCAAGGAAAAAGGAAACGAGGAAGACCTAGAAATACTTGGCTAAATACGATCAACAAGGATTTGAGAGCATTAAACATTTCATGGGAAGACGCTGAGCAGATTGCTGATGATAGAAACGATTGGAGGAATGTTGCTGCCCTATGTTCTGTACAGAACGCAAGGAACTGATGATGATGATAACAAGTCTTAATGCCGACTGAATTTTGAAACTCTAACGTAGAATCAAGTGCTTTATATTAATTACGCTTCTTGTTGTTGGAAGCAGTCATTTCTCTGCACGTAATGTTTTAATATAGCCTATTGTCTGTGGAAATGAAACGTCTGAAACACACTGTCATACGTTGAAAATCGCTAACAATCATTGACTAACAGTCAACCACGCACTGACTCACAAAGACACGCACTGTCATGACAAACAGTGACAAGCACAGAATATTATTACCAATCACTGATAAACAATGACAAGCACTAACAAACAATGACAAGCACTGACAATTATTGACAAACAATGACAATTACTGACAGTCGTGGACAAACATAAAAAACAACACCAAATAATAATAAATACTGACAAACACTTGCAGATATTCTAAATAGAGAAATATATATTATCATTGCTAATTATGTATAGATATCAACTACCAATGATAAATATGTAATCTTTTTATCGGCTAGGGTAACTTTCGGAGAGTCCTATTTCTAATTTTCATCAGAAGAATAGAATTTTATTGCACATATAATAACATAATTAGAATAACAATTTATTAAATAAATAAAGTTATTGCTAAGTTTCTGTACGTGAAAGTGGTTCAACTTTTAAGCAAACGTGTTTAGAGACACTCAACAACTTCTGTAGATATTACACTCCGAAGTTTTAATATGATTGCCAAATTCCAAATAAAAAATAATATGCTTTAACAAAAATTAACAGTGATCAACCGTGATTTGGCTATTATTTAAGACCGCATGTTAAAGCATTAAATATTTTAACCTCTCCCAGTTATAGATCCTGTGAGTAACCGTGATATCCTGTATCATAGCCTCTTTCACGATTCTAACCTACTTCAACTCCGAAACGGTCGTTCATGATCTTTTGACGTTGAGCTTGATATTGTCGTAGACGACAGTAGCACTCTTAATTGTATTGATTCCTATCATACCAACAAACCTACCTGAATTAAGATATTAACCGCTCCATTACTTCTCTCTCTCTCTCTCTCTCTCTCGCTCTCTCTCTCTCACACACTCTATGATAAAGATTCTAAGCTGTTTATGTGACTTTTGGAAAATTTGATTCGATAACTTCTGAGTGTCAGATTTAAATATTCAAATTAGAAATTATTTAGTGAATGTATCTATTCACCCAACAGCTTTACATGTCTGTAGATATTACAGAAATTTTCAAACAGCTTTAAAAATATTGCTTCCAGGCTGGTCATACTTCGCGAGTTAATCAAGTTAACAATAAATCAACAAGTAGTTTACAATAAGATGACGCTAGCTATCCGTCAGCTAGCGTCATCTAGCCTATCGTGATACTAATTATCTTAACGATAATGATCAATATTGCCTTCTGAAACCCTTGCCATCAAGGATTGAGAGTTTATTATGACTCCGAGGTAGAACCACGTTTATACTGTTAGCGCAAAACATTGCGAATAGTAATATAGATGAGCAAAAGCAATAGTAATATCGTAACGAACAACGTGACTGTGAAGACTATCAAACTATCTACAAACAATGTTGTCACGGCTGTCACTGCACTAGATCTACTAAATTACGAGTGGCACTAGTTGGCACTGCGCTTCGTTGGAGTTGTATTCCGCGTCATGGCGATCCTTGGTGGAGTCGACTTGTGTCTGAACAGCGTGGACGGTGCTATAAAGCCACAATTATACACAACAAATAGAATTTAATATAGGATTCTCTCTCTCTCTCTTAGTGCACTGCCTACTGGCAGGTCCATGGCATATAACGCCTCCACTCTTTCTGACTTTGCTTCCTTTTCATTTTCACATATGAAGGGTCATTAAATCATCTAACATACCTAATCTCGGCCTGACCCTGCCTCCTTTTCCTTCCATTCTACCTTCTATGACCTCTATTAATAGACCTTCCCCCCTTAGAATGTGTCCTATCCATCTCTTCTTCCTATTTCTTAATACATTTATCAACTGTATAGCTGTATCAACTCTCTCCAGAACTTCCTCAGTTGTAACCTTTTAAGTCTAAATAGTAGGATTGTAATGTAGGATTAAATTTATGAATATAATTTACAAGTATTCGCTGTCTAGTGTTCTGTTAAGTAGTAGCTCCAAGGTACATACATTCGTATTCAGAATCTTCTTTCACGCTCCATATAGAGCACTCCATAGGTCAATAAGTTAGTCCCTTCATAAAAGGCTATGACTATACCTATGAAATCTATTATGCTTATAGCTTGATAAAAAATGGCTGCTGAGATGGCTTCCAGTTGCCTTCCTCCTTCTTGCTTTGTCGACTTCTACGACACGTGCAGTTAATGGTTGGTCTATTTTTCACTGTCCAGGACATGACACAGGGGACTAGATAAGTAAATAATATAACTGAATTAATCATTAATTGTATAATTAATTTTAGACATAATTATAATATGCAAGTATTAATTATAACAAAATATTTTACTATTACATTTATTTTAATTTTATTTTGCATTATCTGTAAAATTTTACTTTTACCATCTGACTTTATATTTCATGAACCGGCTATGCCAAGAATTTAAAAGTGGTGTCGGTACAGTCATGCAGAATTAGATGTTAATATACTACAAACCTAATTCTAAACCCAAGGATGATATCAAAATAAAAATTAAAGCAAACGATAAACTTTTTAACTCAATAAATTTCTAAGTTAGCCATAGAAAGAAAAAGGAAACCTTGAATCAACTTTGATCACTTGCATAAGAGTTCTGATTTTAAAATTTCGTAACAGAGATACGTGATTGACAGGGTTTAGTAAAGTAAAAAAATACTTTTAAACCTCATAAATTAGAGCACATGGGTATGGCACTGAATATAATCTAAGTAGGTTGAAACGTAATACAATTTTTGAACCTAAATGCCTGATTTTAATAATATCTTCATTTTATTCATTATGTTACATTCATTATATTATATTAATTATATTATATTCATTATATTATATTAATTATATTATATTAATTATATTATATTGAATGAAGGGCAGACAAGCCGAAATAAATTGATAGGACATAAAATGTAACTTCATAATTGAGTTATGCAGCTAGCGTCAGACTTACAAGTTTGAGAGCCTCAATTGTATTTCATGTAAACTAAGATTTCATATACACCTAAATTAAGATAACAGTAAAATAATCCAATAAAGAATATTAACGAAAAAATTAATTAAGTAGCTCTCTTTTAAATAAAATCTTTACCAAAAAATTGCGACTTTAACTAATCACAAAAAATAATATAAAATAAAAATTCGGCGTTCTAAATAAAATTTTGAAACGCCGTATCAAGCGCTTAGCTTTTATCACGTTTTATTTATAAACTTATAAAATGCAATGTTGCAAAACACTGATACAAACTCTACGAAATTTAAACATGCGAAGACTTATCAACATAGCCTATCATGTGAAATTAAACTAAACCCATGCATAACTAAATTCCATTAACATGCGAGGTGTTGTAGCTAGCTATACTTTTGCATAATAAAGAATCGGAAATAAATGCAGCTTTAAAATTACCTCTCGAAAGATAATCACTTCCTACTACGAATGTATAAAAATTATTTATATGAGATATATCTTACTTTTTGCCTTCATGATAGAGTTAAGTCATTCACATTTGCAAACATTGAAAGGCAAATTTTAGAGTGTTGTGGTAAGGCCAGTAACGCTGTATGGTTCGGAGAGTTAGGCACAGAAAAGGGAACATTTGCAGAGTTTGTACGTGGCAAAAATGAGAATGTTACGTCTCAGGTGTTAAAACTAGGAAGGATAGAATGGAAAATGACTATGTGCGGATGAATATGAGTGTTGAGGGGATTATGGATGGGTTGGCTCAGTCGAGATTGAGATGGTATGGGCATACTGTGAGAAAGGCACATGAGGATGTAGTAAAAAGAGTTTGGGAGGAAGAGCTAGATGTTAAGCTAGAGAGAGGTTGACTACATCTGACATCTGAAGTGGTATGCAATGATTAAGGAAGGTCATGCAAAATAGAGGATTGACTGATTATATAGTGTGAGTCAGAGAGGTTTGGAGAAGTTCTATTGTTATCCCGACCCAAGTTAAACTGGGATTTAAAGGAAGATGATGATGGTGATCATATTTGTAAAAATGCAATTAAGCCTTACCCCTACATTTTTGGAAGTAAGCTAATCTGCGAAATTGGTGGAATTGAGAATGAGTGAGGTTGGAAGCATACGTGTATACGGACAAAACCTATTTGGCTTGCAACACACTATCACCTGAGTTTAAATGCATCAATAACCAGTTAGACTACCGTTTGTCGCATTTTAAATAAAATTCTGAATAAAATTAGAATATTTGGTACTGGCAATATTTTGTTATCTTCTTGAAAAAGTACAAAAATACCATACCGAGAACTAAAATATTTAGTTTTAGCAGAATATTTGAATACGATTTCTCAATTAGTGAGAAATCGTATCAAAAGATTTATTCCCTGATGGAAAAATCAATTTGAAGTCAGTGGGTGCGGGGGAGAGATTTTTTTACTGCAAACTTTTTGTTTCATGTCACAATCAATAACAAATACAGCATACGTAACTAGAAACCAAACCAATAATCATGAAGAGCCTGAAAGAGTTACCACAACAGAGCCTTAGCCCTGTGAGGTAATACAGATGGCTATTACAGGTAGTAGATAGAAACCTACTAGGAGAATCTCTCAAATCCAAAAAAATGTTACACATAAAGATCATGCATATTTATGTATGACAAGTTCACGTTTTCATGCTAATAATGCAGCATGCCAGCAGTTCCTATGTCATGCAATCAAGTCTTACTCTTAATGACCCAGTGACCTACATTTAATTAAGATTAGCCTTACAGCGGCCGACAGATGGTGCAGGATCAGCACCACCGCGAACCTTCCTCAAACCTGCAGATTATAACCCAAAACCTGCAGATTATTTATAACCCAAAACCTGCAGATTATTTATAATCCAAAACCTGCAGATTATTTCTAACCTCAAACCTGCAGATTATTTTTAAACTCAAACCTGCAGATTATTTTTAAACTCCAATCCACAGATTATTTACAAACTCAAACCTGCAGATTGTGGATAAATTATGTTTCTTTTGTTTATATGCAGATTATTTATACTTTATATTTCTTTTGTTTATATGCAGTCTATTTATAATTTCTGCTTCCTTTATTTATATGCACGTTTGTTGACTTCCTGATCTAGGTGATAATATAAACTTAAGATTTAGATAATGTAAGTGATAATTATCATGATACACGATGAATTGATAATGCAATCTTAAGCTCAAGAGAAGAGTGATAACAAAAAGAAATCGAGTCATCACTTTGTGGCGCTTATATAAATAAATAAAACACAAAATCGTACGATATAATAAAACGAGGTTTTAAAGTACGTTTTCCTCAACCGTATATAAAGTTATGATGAAATTATATTATGTATTTTAAAGCGATAGACTTTTCTTACGCCATCAGCTGCCTAATTTCTTAAACTCTAATTTTAATTATTTCAACAGATATGTGTGCATGAAGATTTAATAATGTATTGATTCAAAGGTTATAATTATCAACAGGCGTCAGAAGCAGAGGAGAAGTAGCTAACCTGCGCTAGTGCGCCTCTGAAACCCCCCAGCAGCATCCCTAGTGGGGGTGGAGCCACGTGCTGTGACACATCAATCAATTAATCAATCTATCACTCAATCACTCCCTCACTCAATCTATCGATCTGTCAGTCAATCTGTCTCTCAATCAGTCAGTCAGTCAATCAGTCAGTCAGTCAGTCAGTCAATCAATCAATCAATCAATCAATCAATCAATCAATTTGATTGATCAATCAATTTGGACTTGATCAATCTAAAATTTAAAATTTAAATTTAAACTTGATCAATCAATCAATCAATAATTATTCGATCAATCAGACATGTTGGGTGTAGAGAGCTATTAAATATCAATCGATCTTTAAATTCAGTATCAGTATTATAGCAACGAGCTCGATACATTAGTTAGTCACACCTCCAATAACTATAGCTTAATCTATCAATTAGACTTGGTGATTTTTCACTCATTCAATTAATCATTCAATAGATCAACCATCCAGTCAGTGTATTTCAAAAGTTGAAGCTATCAAATCAATAATGACGAATAAAGTTCTTTTAAATTACGGATTGCTCAACGTAAAGTAATTTACTTTTTGTAAAGTTATTCTCGATCATAAAATTGTGCAGACATTGATAGCGAAGACATTGAAAAAGTCCAACGTTCGAATGATGCATGCTTTGAATATGATAGGAATTCTTTAGCCAAATATAAATTAAGTTACAAATTGAGTTAAAAAGATCATCCGACACATCGTCGGTGTACTCTCCGAGGATTTGGAATAGACTTCGAGCTGTAAGCTTCTCCTCAAGTTTAGGTCACAGTGTACCGAGATCAGAGATCAAGAGAGATGTGAAGATACATACGATGAGATAACACTTTAATGAAAGAGAGAGAGAGAGAGAAAAAAAACAGAGAGACAGAGAGAGAGCTAGTATGAGACACGGCATACGGGCACGGCTTGGAGTTCTTTGGTCATGAGTGCTGCGAGCGTCTAATGAAGTGCTGCGGTGAGCTTGGGACGTCTCTGTCCTCATTCCATCGTCCTCTTCATCTCTCTTGCTGTCAGGAACACAGATACGTTCACTCCACAGCAGATCTAAAGCAAGAGACAGAGAGAAGCATGTTTAATTTCAAATTTAAACGATCAACAACAGAAGTACAATCAGCTACAAGACAAATGAGCGCCTTGACATTCAACTTAAAAATGAACTCAAGATCACTGAGCAAGAACTGAGGAAGGCAGCGTTACCACGTATGCACTGCATAGCAGCGTTACCATATATGCAATGGTTGGCAGTGTTACCATGAGACAAATGTTATGTCTTTGCAAAAAACCAGCTTGCTTACTACTGTAGTAAAAGCTGGTAAAGCTAAGCTTAACGTCAGTTTCTCACTCGAAAGCGATGTCAGTGACAGGCGAGTCTAGGATTTTAACCCCGCACATACTGATCCGCGGTCGAGAATCTTACCGACATCGCCACTGGCTCCAGACAGTGGCGAAGTTGATGTAGTGAAATAATGTTATACTGAAAATTTATTAAAATACTTAAAATATTTTGTTATGTATAAAATTTATGTGTTTTATCACTTCAGAATTGCATATAGTAGGCCTAATGTTAAGTTCACGAAAATCAACTTGGAAACCAAACACAAGCCACTGAGAACGTAAACTAAGACACGAAGGTCTGAAATCACAGATAAATGTTCATAGGTTCTGATGTGCCAGACACGGGAAATGCTGATTTCCGAAACAAGTATTCTTAATACTGTAAAGCTACATAACTTAATGTTGTGATATGAAGTTACGACTAGACTGGTGTTACTAGTCTTCAAGACTTCGTGAACCAGTATAATAAAGTTAAGTTATATTAATGTCTCCTTCCAAATCACAATGCATGCCGTCGGAGAAGTTAAAGCTAAGATTCGAACCGAAAACCTCTCGCTTGTCAGGTAAGCGGCTTGAACGACGCTACTCAAGCGGTGATTCGACCTCTGCATTGTTACGAACTTACTTACGGGATATTACTACTCACTTTTCGGGCAGTTCTCAGGAATCATCTTTTCGTAGATGTACGCCATTCCAAACTGATCCAGCGGGAAGACTCCGATCTCTGGAAGAAAGGATATATCTACCGAGTCGTTTGTGATCAGTAGCTTGCTCTGAACTGTATTGCAGGAGATGAAATTGTTTTTGCACTCTACAATCTGATCGCTTGCGTTTCCTTTTGTGCTGTAATGAATTGAGATTATATAAAAAAATATTGTAATAAATAAGTAAAATAAATGTATAGGCTGACTATAATAGGTACAAAAATTAGTTTAGGAATAAATTTGAGGCAGTATATGGCCGTTCAGCAAAATTTTTCAACGTAAATGTCTGGTAACTAACAGATCAATCCATCATTAATAGAATAGTTCTCATCAAGACAGCCTTTGAATTTTAGTATCACGAGAAGGATATAGCAGAGGATAGAGTTGATACATATAAACAGTTGATAATGCATTAAGAAAAGAAAGAAGAGCGAGATAGGGCACATTCTAAGGGGGATAGTTTACTAGAAGAGGCCATAGAAGGAAGAATGGAAGGAAAGAGAAGCAGAAGCAGACTTATCTTTGAAATCGGAGTTTTTATATGTCTTTCTTGTTTAGAATAACGTCAAGTGACATTGTCAACTCTTTTTATAAACGATACTTGGCCTAACATTAAAATGTCGAAACAAGATTGGCGACACTAAATTACAAAGATGCATTTTGCAGTTGAACGAATTATGCTTGAAAGCGAACAGGCAAGCCTAAACTGATAAGGTAAGGTAAATGATGTCTGTGAATCTACTGGATATGACATATCTTTGATTTATTGAATAAATTATACGAATTAACATTCGCACACTATCAGCATTCGTCTATAGAATCAGCAGCTCATTGCCATTTCTAAACTTAGCAAGCACATTCATTAATTTTATTAGTATTGGGATTTTAATAAATTTTTGTCAATTTTTATTTGCTGTTACTTCAATTTTAGTAAAATTACGAAATTCGTTAGGAGACCACGTGTTATGATGAGTCTAAACTCACAGTACGGCGGGACGAGTTTCTAAGATATTTCAACATATTGTTAATGTCTAATTCTCATTAACCTACCAAAAAGTAATCAGCTTCAACATAGCCAAATGCTCAAACTTTTCAACAACGCCTAAGCCAGATATCTCACTGATTTGAAATAATCATTAAATCATGAAGCATTTAATCATTTGTGGCAGTCACTCTTACATGAATTTCACTAACTAAAACACACATGATTTTTGTAGATTCGAGCATTATTGCCCCGCTAGCATCATCGAAAGGAGATCAGTCTTTTGGTTTTAAAATTTGCAGACTTCAACATTAGTTTCTATAGCAACCATTACAAGTATGAGAGAAAACTACCTGCAGAAATCAATAACTAGAGTGTCTGAGTTGAGCAATGGCTGGAGTTGAAAGAAATTGAGAGTTTTTTCTTGAGTGTAGATCAGCATGCACTTGTCTATCAGATCGCTATACGAACAGTCTCTTCCTACAATACATTAGCCCCTCCATTATTTGACCTATTGCTATTTTAACTATTACAATGTGTGTAAAAACATCCCCCTGTTGTGTCCAGGTTGTTTGAAGAATTGGCCAACCGGTGACTGCACGTGTCGTAGAACGTGACTAAAGCACTAAGATCATACCAATGTCAGAAAGGGCATTCGGTTGATTAGAGCCAAGGCTCCAGAAATTGCTAAAAAAATTTAAACGAATGGAAAAGTCTCAAATACGGTATTGACTGATGATGTGATACAGGACAGAGAGGATTTGAGACAGTCTATTCATATCCCGACCCTGTTTTAACTGGGATTCAAGGGAAGATGATGATGACGAATGTGTATAAAAACAATTACAGGTTAACAATGCAAGAATAATTCAAATGCATAAAAATTTACGATTCTTTGCAGCTTATATATGCACTTTTATTATGAAATGTCACACCATACGTGTAGTTTCAATGCATATCGAAATCTTTAGAAGTATAGATTTCGACATGCATTGAAATTACACGTATAGTAATTCAATTTTTATAGAAAACGTACATTATACACGTATGTATGTATGCCATCTGGCTTCATCTCTGACGTGTTAATGTTAACGAGAGAGTCGTCACTAACCGTTTCTAACCGTTAACAACCGTTACTAAGGATATATTTGCAGCTTTTAAGAAGAGAAATTCATTTACAGTTATCATAGAAATATAAAGACTGCATCCAAGCTGTGTGTTGTACAATAGAGGTAGGAATAATTTTTTCTTTGGAAATGGGACAAATGATATTGAGAGTTAAATATATTCAATCACACATTAAATCTTTTAAGTTTAATCTAGTTAAACATCAATCCAACGCTTGCTCTACGAGAACTGCAATCGCCAGTGAATTCGTTACCTGTAGAAAAATCGTCACTTCAAAGGTTCTCAAAGAATTACTATACAGATATACTATATTACTAATGCACTATTAATTCTACATTAATAATAATATATTAATAATTTAGTAATTCTTAGTAATTATTAAGAAATACTATATTACTATACACAATATTTTATAAGAGACGCTAACCGGCGGGTCTGACAGGGATTCCCATGTATTTGACGGAACATCTGAGGTACTTGTTAGCGATGGCATAAGAGTTGAGCCGAGGCAACACGAGGCGCTTTTCCAGGGGCGTACAGCCTTCCACGTGCTCTTCCAGACAAGCTGCCTGCTTTTCCAATAGACTGAATCAATCTGTTTACTGTCAGTCATATTTTTTAGGATTAGTTGTTTACTGTCAGTCATATTTTTTAGGATTAGTTGTTTACTGTCAGTCATATTTTTTAGGATTAGTTGTTTACTGTCAGTCATATTTTTTAGGATTAGTTGTTTACTGTCAGTCATATTTTTTAGGATTAGTTGTTTACTGTCAGTCATATTTTTTAGGATTAGTTGTTTACTGTCAGTCATATTTTTTAGGATTAGTTGTTTACTGTCAGTCATATTTTTTAGGATTAGCTGGTTACTGTCAATCATATTTAATAGAAATTAATAAAATTATACAATATTTGCCTAACTCCTCTCGATCATAGAAAAATACTGAATAGTCTAAGTAAAAGTTAACAGTCGTTCAATAAAACGGTCGATCTGTTCATTAGTAATTAAAAGGTAAATCCTATATATAGCGTTATTTCTCTTTCAAGCATGTCTCAGACACAGCAAGCATTGAACAACAACAACACTGATAATATAATTTGGCTAAATATTCTCACTTGTCACGTGCTCATGATAATGACCAATACAATGCTTTATAAAGTACATCGTAGATTTTCAGAAAATGGTCATAATAACAATATATAAATAACAACCATTATAACATTATCAACTCAATATTTAATTAATCATATCTCGAACATTTGACATAAGTCACAATAGGCAGTTGATAGATATCCAGAAAATATTATACGACTATTTTAGCTCAATCCATCAATTAATTAATTTATCTGAGACAACATTTCATTATTAGTTATTCAATCAGAAGTGATTTAATCAATAAATTATCAATTATCAAATAAATCATCAATAATCAATCTATTATCAAATCAATTATCCGATAGTTATTCACACTGCAGTACGTCTAAGGGCTCGGCAGATTTTCATTACTATGGTCTGATTGACTTCTTAACCGCAGAGCCAGTGGCACATCGGTTCAGCCTCTCATCCTCGCTTCATGCATTATAGAAGCTTCTACAGATTTATTGATGACTCCAGATTAAGTAATCTTTAGTAAATCTTTTAGAATTTATATGACAAAGAACGGAATTGCTTCGAGAACTCACTCGCACAGTGCAGCGGAATTTTTAACATTGGCCACGTCACAGCTCACATTGCACGACTTTTTGATTTTTTCCTCAGCGTCAACTTTACATCCATCTTTAAGTCAATCAATCAATAAATAAATAGATAAATAAATGAATCGATAAATCAATATATCGATAAATCAATAAATCAATTGATCAATCAGTCAGTCAGTCAATAAATCAATTAAGTCAATCAATCAATCACTCAGTCAATTATTCAATCATTCAATCGGTCAATCGATCTATAAATTAATCGCTTAAAGATCGTTCGATCGATAAATTTCAATTAGCCCATTATGGTTTTGAAATATATGGTAATGAGTTGTATTATCACGGCTTGTATAACTGTGCAAGAATTCTACATCTAGTCAGAAATCATTATAATAAAAGAAAACGTCATTACTAGACACCAATATTTTACATATAATAGAAGTTTACACTTCTACTAGCTAAGTTCAAAGAGATGTCCTTTAATAAACGAGTTGCACGGTTTTAAAATAAAAGAGTTAATATTAAGGTACAAAAATTTAATCGAATGAAAAAGTTTCAACGACATGATAAATAGGGGATTGACTGATGATATGGTGCGGGACAGAGAGGATTGGATGTCTATTCGTATCCAGGCCCTAGTTAAACAGGGATAATGATGATGTTGATGATGATGAAAAAGCTGGTAAAGCTAGTGTTAACGTCAGTTTCCTCACACGAAAGCGATGTCAGTGACGGGCATTTGAACCCCTCACATACTGATCCGCGGTCTCATATCTTACTGACATCGCCACTGGCTGAACCAGTGGCATGTCAGACGATAGAGGATGATGATGATGCTGATGATGAGTATGATGATGATGATAACGATGATGATGATGATAACGATGATAATGATGCTGATAACGATGATGATGATGATGATGAAGACGATGATGATGATGATGATGATGACGTTGATAACGATGATGCTGAGGATGATGAAGAGAAGGCAAACCGGTTCTCTCCAGGTGAGGAACGAATGTCCTGATGGTCTCCGAGCCGCAGATTGCTAGTGCAAGAGGAATTTCAGGATTCTGCTGAACAATGTAAATATCCAGCTTCTCGTTGAAGGAACAGTTCTGAGTTCTCTGGCAGTATCTGCCCCAGTAGAACGTTCTGCAAGCAGTTCATTTACGTATTCATTACAATCATAAAGCTTAGGTAGAGTTCCGTTGTCCATGACAACATCGAGTTCGGTTAAGTCCATTTTGCGTACATGAAACGGTTACACGTTCAAAACGTTCAAAACGTAGCTAGTCAAAAACCTTCCAACAATGATCTGAAAACTATTGAATGGAAAGCTCAACGTTAATCACGTGACAATAGCAAATATTGCAGCATGTTAATGCTGAATATTGAGAAATAAACTCTGCCTCTTATTGTAACCAGCTTCACTATATATATATATATATATATATATATATATATATATATATATATATATATATATATATATATATATATATACACATGTATATATATACACATGAATACATGGGTATAGGGATGGATTTCTCAACGTGGATGGACAGTACTTTTACTGGTCTAATGTGTCTAAAATCTGAGAGACAAAAATCAGTACTCTAATATGAAAGCCATTCGTTAAAATATTGAAAGGAAACAATAGTAAAATAAGAGGAAACAGTTCAAGTTTCGATGTCTCTCGATTAACTTAAAATGGTACAACACTAGGCCGAGTTAAATGTAAAGGCGAGACATGATAATAGACATAACTCTTGAAACACAGCCTCACAGGCCTCTACTACGATTAGCAAATAGATAAAACTGCTCCGATTATTTAAATAAAACAGAGAGGAATATTAAAATAGAAGAGTGTAAAATTATTTAGGTTTAACATTTGAATGGATAACATTATAAAGTGGAGCGGTTTGAGAGAAATACCAGTTGTTGTAGGCAGCCAAATTAAGAACTATGTAGAGGAAAATACTTCATCACCGAGTAATATTTTCTGCTAATACGGAGAAGTGAACAAGAACATTTAGATTTACATACTGGCAGTCTATACTTTTAGCTTCGTTAATGAACTGCTTGTTAATCGCTTCAATGATCTTCTGCTGTCCTCCATACTGATCGAAACATCTCGTCTGGGCGACGAAACTGTCGCATACTGCGTCGCATCGACTGTTCACTGATCATAACAACACATCAGGCAGGATTTCAAATAATTAGTCTATGATATAATAATTGCACTCAGAAGCAGGCGTTAAGCACAGTTTTCTAGCTTTAATAATATGGACGTCAAATATTATTAAAGCAACTAATTTTGACTTAGCGAGGCTCTTTCCTTTTCCGATATAACCAATACATAATCTATTTCTGATAATCCAAACCTATTTAATGGCTCGTCGTTTGGCGTCTGCAAACTTCTAGAAGAAATAAATATTCTGAAAATGTCAAATTGGTAGAACAAGAAAAAGATGGACTTGAAATTATCCTCAAGTTAATGATCCATAACAGACCTTTTAGCTCTTGTTCATGTGCTGCTTCATGGCTACGTGTAGATCAGCATTGAGCACATTGTGTTTAGGTCACACAACCGCTTGCAATTTTATATTCCGTTGTATGATAGACAGTTGATAAATGTATTAAGCTTTAGGAAAAAGAGTTGGATAGGACACATTCTAAGGGGGGGGGGGGGGGTCTATTAGAAGAGGTCATGGGAGATAGAATGGAAGAAAAAAGAGACAGAGGCAGGCCGAGATTAGGTATGTTAGATGATTTATAGACCCACTCATATGAGGAAATGAAGAGGAAAGGAGAGGACAGAGAAGAGTAGAGGCTTTATATACTATGGACCTGCCAGTAGACAGTGTATTATGAAAGAGAGAGTATATAGGCCTACACGCGATTTATTTTGTGTTCGGATAAGGAAAGGGACTTTTAATCAACTTGGTTGCTTGATTTGGATATTACGTTTACACCGCTTGCAAGCATCAGATAAAACGCTGATGTTATACCTGATTTACAGAAGCTGTTGATTGTCTTCTTTTGCTCCAGCAGATAAGAGTTGTCCTCGGAGAAACCACAATTCTTTAAACAATTCTGTGCTTCTGCGGCCACTATGGGACCTTGACTGCAAAGTAATCAGTAGGAAATGTTTCACTATAAGGAACAATAAAAATACCAGACTCTAGTGCTATCCACTGCAAGAAACAGTTTCATATAAACAGAAGAGAGAGATAGAGAGAGGGAGAGAAGGGAGAGAGAGAAGGGAGGGAAAAGTGAGAAAGAGAGAAAGTGCGAGAGAAAAGAGAGAGATAAAGTGTGATCTCTAATTAATTTGGCAATAAAGCGTTTCTATGTTGTGTTTCGAGTCACTGAAAGATAGACAAACCGTAAACTGCACGTGGCGTAAAAGGCGCTTATGCAATAACAAAGGAAGGCAACGGGAAAACATCTCAGAAGTCATTATTAACAAGCAATAGTGTGGATAAATAGATAAAGTTTAGCCCCTTGTGAATGGATCAACTAGTTGATTGATAAAGTACTCTTTATGAAAGGAGCGTGACAGCAGCCTGTGACTAGGAATATGTACCACGAATCTGATATTAGTCAGAATATTAGTGAGAGAGATATTTCACAGAATAGTGTGTTGCAAATAAATTGCACAGGATACATTGTTATACCAATATAAAAATTTGAATTTGATACAGTACTGCTAGACTGGCACTGATATTGACATTGCTGCTAGACGTGCACTGGTACTAACATTGCTGCTAGACTGGCACTGATACTAACAGTGCTGCTAGACTGGCACTGATACTAACAGTGCTGTTAGACTGGCACTGATACTAACAGTGCTGTTAGACTGGCACTGATACTAGCATTGCTGCTATAGACAGGCACTGATACTAACAGTGCTGTTAGACTGGCACTGATACTAACAGTGCTGCTAGACTGGCACTGATTTTCTACTAGTTACCACTCAAAAATATACTATTAGTTTCTAAGAGTAATAAGGTCGTTAACCAGATAACATTATACACTAAATACAGAAATGAATACAGACATGCAATAGTTGTTCGGATCTTTATTTGAAAGTTGACTAAATTTGTCTTTGTCAATGCAACCATCTGCTGAGCTGGGGCACTGCGCATGGGTCAGTCCATTTACCAGCAAGCCTACAGAAACATTAAAAATAAAGTGAAAATAGATAGTTTTAAACAGGAAATGTTGGGGATATATGAAATAAATTTATCTATTTAAAAGTGCTTATTAATCTGTCAGTTTTATTTAACTGACATAGTAGAGAGAGAACTATGTTTAATTTCAAACGATCATCAACAGGCATTTAATCAGCTACAAGTAAATACAAAATGAATACAATCATTGAAAGTAAATTGTATAATATGAGCATAAAAGTGAATAGGTGTATAGTATTGTCTCAACTCGTATAATTAATGCATGCAATTAATACTTAAAGACGAATTAAAACGAGTTATATCTAATATAATAAGCCAGTTCTGTCTGTCTGTCTGAAATAACGCTGAGCGTCATAACGTCATATTTATAATTCACGCTAATTACATCTCCATCAGTTGACGATTGCAAATTTATGGCGAGTATATAGGCTATTTAAATTTTATTACTACGCCATATTTGTAATTCCTAAATATTAACGATACATCTCTTTCATTCCTCGAGTATACGTATTATATTTATGGCGAGTAGACTCTATATATAGGAATTGTATCGCTACGTACTACCTTTATTCTTCATAAATATTAAAGCTAATTAGACCTCTTGTCTATTTACATCCACTATATATTTAAGGCGAGTATAAATTTCGTCGTAACGTCGTATTTAATTAAACAACTTTTTCATGTATAAGAAATTTCTATATATTTTATTTTCTAAGAGTCGTATGACACATTGCTATTAAAACTAGAGAATATACGCAGACGTGAATTCCTTTGAAAGGACCTTCTACAATTCATACTTATTCAAGTTGTATTAGCTTACATCTGGGCCAAGACTTTTATAAGCAAAACAAAAATAATTCCGGCAACGAATTTGATCCATTACAATCCCTGAGAATGAAATTCTAGAGATTTAGAAAATGTATGAGTCAATTATTTACTTAAAGATAGAATTCAAGTTAGATACGAGACCTGGATCAATAATAGCAGCAAGTACTTATTTGCACTCCTGTAAAAGTCAAGCTAATTCTCGCTAATCCTGGTTAAATTCAACATTAAATTCTAATTCATTGTTCATCGTGGCCTCAAGTATTTGTCAGTTCGTTATAAAGACGGATGGCAAAGGGTTATCCAATGCAATTCATAACAACCGATATAATAAATAATAATGCGCAGTAATATTTCTAGCCCTTGATATTTATTTCTAGCCTCTCTGACTCATCTATCAACAGGGAAATATTAGTCATCGCTCAACAATGGTTAGAAATGTAACTTCAAGCAATTTTTCTAATTTTGAACAACAACTATACATGACTAATTAATTACTATTAATAATTATTTATTAGTTATGAATGCGCAGCGAATAAACAGCAAGTGTTGTCACAGGGTTGCTGCGGAACAGACCAATCGTGAACTGAGACTAAATATTACGAAATTTTTTGCGAAACACAATGGAAACCTTCTCATTTGCGATATTTTACAACAAATATTCTGCAAACATTTATGCATTATGTGTCAATCAGAACCAAAATAAATTATATTGAATTATTATTATTAATATTGAATTATTACAAGTATACTATTTAAATAAAGAAACTAGTAGAACTAGTAGTATATTTAAATAATAGATTGACACTAATCAAAAACATTTAAATAATAAAAAAATATTTAATATGTTGCAATAATAATATCAAAACCCTCTTGATTAATGGCATAAACACCAAGAATAATGATATATAGCATCACGACTGAGTCTTTATAATATTTTGCCATAGACCCAGCCATTAGGGAGTGCACCAAGAGAGAGATATAATAATATAATAGTCAAATGCTTAGCCATATGTACAAATAAGGTCATTAGCAGGCACGTGTACATGTATATCCTGTCATACAGGACATATTTGTGCATCAATAGACGATGCCAAACAGCAGCAACTATGAAGGACCCTGTGTCACAGGGATACATATTATTCTGTAAATAAAGTCGAAGGAAACTACCGAGAGAATTAACATTTCTGCGCAGAAGTGACTCTTTCTCTGACTCATCTTTAGGGCATTGAACGAGTGAAATGCGACGTTTAGTTTGTTACCAGACCCTATGCATCTAAAGATAACAAGTTGATACCGATATAAAAAGAACGCAATAAAAGGAACGCAACAAAAAGAACGCAATAAAGGGAGTGCAACAAAGAGAACGCAATAAAAACAACGAGCTGCCCAAGTGGTAAATGAATAAGCGTTTGGATCTCAGAATATAACATTTGTTGTTTTTAAAGATGTATTTATATATTGTTTCTGATAGAGTCATTTAAGATACATGTATATTGTTTCTTATATTGTCCTCTATGCAGCAATTTGATAGAGAACACAGACGTTAAAAATTTATTTACAAAGTACTTGACCAAAGCTGTTTAGAAAACATCTGATGTTGAATTAACAAATACAATAAATCCATATAAAAATGACTGTTAAAGATTTTGACCAAAATTGTGATAATTTAGCCTATTGTGTAGCCACTTTCTAAATTATATTTGACATGTATTCTACATGTGTGTTTTACACATAAAGAGCAATGCAATAGAAGAGTTCGACATGTCAGAAAATTACCAAATTCCTTCATTCAAAAAACTGTAAATTGCCATAAGTCTTAAAGATATTAAACTAACAGCGACATTAAAGCCATTTTATCCGTCATTTTGGCAGCTTATCTAAAGGGTAAAATATTAATAATTCTGCATAGATATTATACATTTACATTAGTGATTGCTGCCTCTTTAAAGATGCAGCAATCTTAGACAATCTTAGACAATCTTAGCATGGAATGAAAGTATACATTTAAAAAAATAAATATTAAGCAGGGAATTATTACTATTAAATGACTTGTTGAGCAGAACGCATCGAGAGCGGAACGACCCGTGCGTAATTCCTCCGCAGAATGAAAATGAATAAACATACTCAAATGTTGTAGCCGCTAAAATGTCTGAATTTAGTTGTTAAAGCTTACAAGTAACGAACTGTACTCATTGCGCTCGCTGCATTCTTTAGTAGCGAATGGAGCGACATTATCAACGCTTTTCAAATTTTTGTCACATTATCATTATTATGTTTACTATTTTATTGTTATTTAAATTATAATACTTTTATCAACGACGCTTAGTACAATTGTAAACCTTTTAACAAAATTATCGCGATTTTTTCAGGCACAGTAATTAAAAGATGTGCAATCAATCTATCCTACATTAGGAGAATTCTTAAAATGGTTAATATAAAATTAAATGTAACATCTAACTACCAAATGCAGCGTAAACTGTATCACTAGATTAAAGATAGATTTTAAATCTTGAGGAAGATACTTTTAAACAGTGACGAGAGGTTTTGCACTTTCTATTAGAACTTCTTCATAAAACACTATAAATTTCTATGAACCTTTTCGCTGCGTACAATTTCTGTTGGGAGAGAATTTTAAGCTAGTAGTTTATCCGATTTCAATTATTTAAATTGTGAGATCCATACTAATCTTTATACCTTAACTAAAGTAAAGTAAAAAGTAAACACACATTATAGTGAAATGATCAACTATGTTGATATCTGTCACTTTTAATACCATATGTTTAAACCGTCGGGCAAATGTAGACCATTTTCCGTATTACCAGTTATCTTCGAGATTTTACTCTCAGATCAGCGCGTCTGAGATTCGAACCCACGAGAGTTCAACTCACCTCAGGATCTCATTAAAACTTCATGACGTTACCCCTACGCTATTGAGACATTCTAACTGAATCTATGACAGGCACGTTCCTATTTTAACTCGATAATAGCACACCGCTCGGAGAGCCGAAAATCTACATTTATAACTATATAGAACTTCAATAAGGTTGACGCAACATAAAAATTATTCGGTGCAAAATTCACGCTTTCGGTGCAAAACTATTCACACAATTGAGTCATCCAAACATAATATAATATAATGAATGCATTCACTACATGAAAGTATGATTAAGTTGTATCATCATATATGATAGATGATTGTTAAGTTTAAAGGCTAATTATGAAAGATATTGAAACACATAATTATTCTTGAAAGCGCTGAAATGTAAGACGCACTTAAAACACAGTCATAAAATATTTGTGGGTCAAGTTCATGCAAAATAATTTACTTTTATAAAAGCAACATTGACTCTCGTGACAAGTTTTTTTGTTTGCATTTATTTGGATGTCTGACTTAACGAGGCTCTAGCAACAATAATCCAATCCCTCTAAAATCACCATACACGTATTGTTTAATTTTCACTTTTATTCAGCGCCTACTGTAGTAACAACAACAATACTGAGATGTACGGGAAAAACACTATGCCTTCCGCATTCCAGAGTTGAAGGACTGCACAGTCCACACAGAGGCATGATAAATTGGAATAATTATTAAGTATATATATATAAGATTGAAGACAATCCATAGAAGGAATATCTGATAAGTAAGCTATTTGGACCGAATCTATCAAATAAAAATAAGACTAAAACAATTTCTCTGCCAGAATTTTATCATCAGATAATTTAAAGAGTAATACGTTACAGTACAACCGTGTGTAATACGTTACCGTACAACCGTGTGCAATACGTTATCGTTCAACCGTGTGTAATACTGGGTACTGAGCGCTTTTTCGTTGAACAAATTCTCTCATTATACTGTAAAACGCATTTTATGCGCATGCTACAGTTTCAAAATTTTATTCCTAGTTTTCCTAGTTTGCAATTGCACGCTATATATTCCTACTCACACTACAGTGTCATGATCTCAAATGATCAATTGTATTGCAAAAGCTAACAATTAGGCGAGTCAGTAGCATGATTGATATCTTTTCCGACTCAGAACTGCACGCGAGGGGTTCAAATCCAGTGATCGCTCCGACGCCAACAAGATTTGAAGACAAGAAACTGACGCTAACCTTTGCTTTTTTCAACCAGCGTTGATTGAGAAGCATTGCATAGCGGATCAAACGTTAGTGTCATACGGCAACCTTTAAATGAATAGAAATGTTTCCACGTGAATTTGTACTTATTTTCCCATCAAATGTCTCTCAAATATTACAGCTCGGAACAAATCCGTCATATGCTCTGCTCTGGGCGTTTCGTAAACATTTAAAGAAACTTCTTTTGACTCCCATGTTTATTAACTAAACGTGAGTCACCGAGCTATCTCGTATATCACTTTGCGCAAAGAAGAATTGAAAGCTATTCACTCGCATTATAGACAGCTTACTTTGTAAAAATATGACATTGAATTAGAAGGAATATGCTTTAAAATATCAGAATGCATTGCTAGGGTTGTAAGGGATGCTTTTCTCCTCGGTGATTGACCTATTGGCACGAAAATGAATTCACCTTTGGGTGAAGATGCAGAAAAAAACAGGGTGCGCCAAGATTGTCTCGAAAATGTTTAATTTCTAGACATATTTAATAAATAATTTATCATATTTATAATAATTAATAAATAACTTATTGGTATCACACTCAGAAGTCGCACTTACATCAGCCATGAGCATTGAAATCATGCCAAAAAGTAAAATAAAGTAATAAAGTAATATAAAGATCTTAAAAATGCGCAGAATTTAATTAACGAAAATACTCTGTCAGTCACTAAAGTGGAAGAAGGAATTAAGGCAGGCGCTGGTGTTGGGACTACCAGGGGTGCGGGTAACCTGCTAGCAAATGGAATTTGGGGTTTCTTACTCATCATCATCATCTTCGTTTGAATTTCTTCCTTTGAATTCTAGTTTAACTAGGGTCGGGATAAGAATAGATTCCATTTGTTTTAGAAAATTTTGTAGCAGTTTCTAGAGCTTAGGCGCTCATGAACCAAATGCCCTTTATGGACTTGTTTAGATCTTAGTGCTTTGTTGCCTTTTACGACAGGTACCGTCCACAGTCGTTTTATTCTTCGGCAACCCTGACATTGCACGAACACGGATATCGAGCTTTCTTAGCTATTGCTGCTAAGTTAATATTTTTAATTTGAAGAGCTGATATTGAAGAATTTTACATATCTCTCTATACTTTGCAAAATGACGGGTTCGAAATAGATATTTCTATACACGAGAGTCTGCTGTCAAGCTTCAGAAGGTGCATTCCATCAATCAACAAGTTAACCCCTTCAAAAAGACTAATCCTTATCTACACTTTTATAAGTAGCCCATAGTTTGAGAAAAATGGCTTCTAAGGTGACTTCCCGTTTCTTTCCTCAGTTCTTGCTTAGTCTAGTTTCCTAATATCTTCCTTCCAATAAATTCAATTTATAAACTAGGTTATTAATCAGTATCCTTGGTCATGGACGTCTCGATAGTTATCATATTCTGCCTGTATATCTGTCTGTTTTATTCTGTCTGTATATTCTGTCTGTATATCTGTCTGTCTTATTCTGCCTGTATATTCTGTCTGTATATCTGTCTGTCTTATTCTGTCTGTATATTCTGTCTGTATATCATAATCATATCATATCATATCATATCATATCATATCATATCATGCTATATATAAAGGTGTCCATGCCTTGGTATAACGTTTATTTAATTGATAAAAGAAGTGGAATATCAGCCACACGACAAGAGAGGGCAGTATTTAGCCTTGCAGTCTTTAAGTCATTAGAGCCCAAATAATTATAGGACAATAATAAAATTAAAATAAAAATAATATTATTATAATAGTAATAGTAATAGTAATTGTAATAGTAATAGTAATACTAATAAAAATACTAATAAAAATACTAATAAAAATACTAATGCTAATACTAATACTAAAACTAATACTAACACTACTACTACTAATAATAATGATAATAATACGCAATTATTTTAAGACGCTTGATGACCTCGAGAAGCCGGGCGGCGATTCAGCACGTATTGCTTGAATCGTTTCTATCAAACCTCAGGTTTTTACACCGGGGTATAAAAAATAAAAATAATAAAAATAAAAATACTAATAACAATAATAGTAATAAATATCAACAATAACAATGATAAAAATAATAATTATTATTATAATCAGTCTTCCTCAGCAATTCTTTTAAGCAGCTGGATGACCTCCAGCAGCCGGGCGGCGATTCTGCAAGCATTGCTTTAATCGGTTTTAGCAAAACCTCGGGTTCCTTACAACCGGGGCAAAAAAATATTCTGTTTTCGTTTGTGACAGAAATTTCTAGGACATATTCTCGGTTTCATTTAGCACCGATGTACCCAGTCATCAGAAGAAAATAAGAAAAAAGGGGTCAAATATAGGTGCAACTGGGGTCTTTAATTACCTTTCTTGATATGCATGTATATCTTCGCTATTTCAAAACAATTTGAAAACCGTAGATAGATAGCAACTTATATCTGGATGAATTAAGAGAACTAGCTTGTCGATCTGATTGCGACCATAATTGAAGATTTTTAATTCAATAATAGTTATTTTATGAAATGTTCCTAGCAAAAAATAAAAAAATAAATGACATGATATTCATTATACTTTGAAATGTTCAAACGATTACAATGATTGTACCGAATTGTGCTTGTTTTAAGGAGCTTTTTTTTGCAAACCGTGGTTTCCAGCAATTGAACAAACAATGCCGAAATTAAAATAGAGGAATGCTGTCAAGTGTATTTCAAGCGAGACTGAACCAACAAACGCAAGTGAAAGGTAATACAATATCGTAAACGATAAACCAACAAAAAATGCCACCTCATTGCTCAGTACAAGCAGTTCCTAAATGTCCTTGACTTTGTTTTCTGCTGTTGATACAGACATTGCATACAAGCTGATTGATTATGACTTTCTTGGTATCAATGCTGGGCTTAAAGGCAGATCCAAAGTAAGTCTACTTGTATGTCTGCTTTCAAGCAATATTTAGATCTAACGATCAGCAAAACGATCCCATCACAAAGAATGATCACATCACAGAGGATGATCCCATCACAAAGGATGATCCCATCACAAAGGATGATCACATCACAAAGAATGATCACATCACAAAATGATCACATCACAAAGGATGATCACATCACAAAGGATGATCACATCACAAAGGATGATCACATCACAAAGGATGATCACATCACAAAGGATGATCCCATCACAAAGGATGATCATATCACAAAGGATGATCACATCATATAGGATGATCCCATCACAAAGGATGATCACATCACAAAGGATGATCACATCACAAAGGATGATCACATCACAAAGGATGATCCCATCACAAAGGATGATCACATCACAACGGATGATCACATCACAAAGGATGATCACATCACAAAGGATGATCACATCACAAAGGATGATCACATCACAAAGGATGATCACATCACAAAGGATGATCGCATCACAAAGGATGATCACATCACAAATTTTATGTCTCCGTTAAAGCAAATACAGTCTCTAGCTCATGAGGACAATTCAAATCAAATCCCTTAAATTCAGACACAACCAGGTCCATACAACAAAGAGAGGCATAAACTAAACAGAAATCTTTCAAAATCTATTAAAGGTTCTCTCAGCACTAGAAAGAGTGTCATCAGAAAAGATAAATCAAATCACAGCTTCACAAATCCTACTAGCTATATGAACTACTATGATCCCGCGATTGTGGACACGTGGAAAAAGTGATCCCGTGTTTTGTAGGGGTTGCTGATGCGTAGACCAACCGGGGACTGCAAGTATCGAAATAAATGACAAAGCACTAAGATTCGAAACAACGTGGGAGTTGATGTTGACGTTGTCGTCAACGTAAACGTCAGTCAGTTAGTACGCCTAGGCTCAAGACATTGCTACAAAATTTTCTAACCCCGACCCTAATTAAACTGGGATCAACTAGTTAAACTAGTTAAACAAGGGAAGAAGAAGATGATGATGATGATGTTGATGATGTTATCGCTTTGATCATTCACGGTTATTTAATTAGATAAAAGTAAGTATTGACAAATGGTTTATTAATTAAAGAATACTGCCCGGAATGAACTCGCGACCTCTTACTTAATGACTGGAGCACGGTAAACTGGAGCTAAGTAAACTGGAGCAAGGTAACCTGGAGCTTAGTTAGAAGTAGCTCAATAAGGAGTTGGAATCTCATCACAGGGAAGGGGTGCAAGTGGATATGAGCTGAGAATTTTATTTATTTATTTATTGATTTATTGCAGGCGTAATGGATATGAGATTTTATGGATATGAGAGTATAGAATTTCATTATTGTTATAGTATTATTATTATTTTTTAATGTCCTGGGCTGTAAAGGGCCCTGGGCTAAAAAATAAGATAAAAGAGACTTTATTTACTTAAAATTTTTTTAAAAGCGATTAAAATAATTCCTCTGCACGCTGGGAAGCCGCTTTAGCCAAAGTGCCACTGAAGCAGACTGCATTGAATCGCTGGAGAGCAATAGACAGTCGCTGCCACAGAAAAGATTTTTCGCGCTTATCACCAGTAATGGCGCTGGTCCTCCTGCTATTTCGTCAATAAAGTCTGATGCGAGAGAGTTGATGAGAGTTGAAAGGCAATAGGCATGAAGATATAGTTGCCAGAGATTTCGGCATACTCCAGAGTTTTCCTATTAGCCGCGGCCTCTGCTGCAGCACCAGCAGCAGCGCAAGAAAGGCCGAGATTGCTTACTGAGAAAGTGTCCGTAACAGTGACGTCCCAGCTAACACACTTCCCCTCTGCCCATGGAATTTGAGAGACACCGTCTGGACGTTTACCATCAGTGCGGATCAATCCCAAGGGCTCTTTAATGGCTGGGATATTCGCTCGACTCAGGGCGCGCCAGATCAAGTCGTTTATGAACTGATGTCTGCTGATTCTGCCGGCACTACGCTTGCACGACAGGCCGTGAATGCCTAACGCATTAACTGAGACACCACAAATGCAGTTGTGTGCTCACATAAGGTAGTGCCCAGACGAAGACCGGCCGCGACTCTGACTGCTTCGTCGTCCAGACGGAGGCCGCATGATGAGATTGGCAAAGCCTTGATCCAGTCTCCACTATGGGGGGCCGACACTGCGAGCAGCCGCGCCTTTTCTTGTGGCAAAAGCGGCTTCGCAAGGAGTTTCGTGTGCAAAGCAGTAGTGACCTTTGAGTCCCAAGCCTTCATGCTATTAGCCATCATACCAATTGGAGGTTCGGATGTGAACAGAGCAGTCCAAATGCCCTGAATCCTGGATATCTCCAAGTCGGGAATTTGAAAGAATCCGGAAAGGATTGAATCCTGTAGAACGCCAGTCCCCGCGGCTGAAGCCAAAAAGGCAGAAGGTGCCAGCGACGAGACAGAGCGTATACCCAATCCTCCGTAGCATATTGGCAGGCTAGCCTGAATCCATTGAGCTTCGTTACATTAATATTAACGATGCTACTGAGCGACTTTCGCATGATGGAATCATAATTCTGCAATGCTGGATGATCCGCACATGGAGAGGCACGCAATATGCATATGAGTTTTGAAGAACCTACACAGCTCCGCAATATCGTTAGAGCGTCGTGTGCGGAGATGAGCTTCAACCGGCTCGCGGCTCTGTCTAGTTTAGAGCACTGAGTATTGAGAGCCAAATCCATAGCTTGACCCGTCTGCAATGGAGCTCCAAGTAGACTGGCTTCGACAGGCTTTACACGAATGAATGTATTGATGGCTGGAAAGCTACTGTCGAATCGACTGGTAATGAGCTCACATTTATTTATATTCAGGCTTAGCCCTAAAGCCTTTCCCGCAACCATCAGCCTTGAGATTATTAGCCTTATTATTATTATAATTTTTATTAGCCTATATGAGAGTAGAGAACTCTATTAATATTGTAGTATTATTATTGTAATTTTTTTATTATATGAAAAATTAGAATTTTAACCAGAAGATCTCGGTCTGTGCACAGTTTCTGGCTTTGTTGATCTAGTAGATCAATTTAGTTTGGCGTCTAGATAAAACCTATCATGATGCCACAGCATCCGTGGCATAGCAGGTTTAGATTTCGACTGCGGAAAAATATGTGCTGGTTACGAATCCAAGTAATCATCGATCATTTAGTCATTTAGGTTATTTAGTCATTAGAGCAGATCATTAGTCATTTGGGTTTTTTTCGAGACCTAAAGATGACGTTAAACTACACTATAATCTTTATTCTTAACCTAGGTTTTCGTTCTCATTATCCGATTTGTGTAATTAAAAAATTACTTAATTTTAATTTTTTTAATTTTAATATTTTTTAAATTTATATTTAAATACTGTCATAGTTATTTAATGCAACGCAGACACTTATGAAGAAAACCGTATTACAGTATAATTATTCAATTCATGCAGAGAAGTAGTAATCTTAACAAATTTTTGTAAAACACAAATCAATCGATTATGCTTGATTGATCGACCGAGTATTGATATTAATAAATCATGAATTACTCACCGACGGATACAACGAGACATAATTCCAGAGAACTGATCATGATAGAGGACGCGTGGACACGGTGATAAGGAAACTACAATGTACACATGTATGTACGGATAGCTCTATGATAAACGTTCCTCTCACCAAACCGGCAGCTAAACCTTGAATGAAAACTTCTGCTAATTGTTTAACGCGCACGACGCGACAAGTAGTGAGTCGAGGTTTTAATTAGAGAGGTTCGCTTGCTTCATCCCCAGAACTTAGAATAGGTTCTTTTTTATTTCGTATAGTCAGGGTTGTATTAGCTGGGAGGATGAGAATTCAACCAACTTTACAGGTGTATGACCCTCCCTGTTAAAGTTTTAACCCCCAGCTTTAATCTACCCCGATGACAAAGTCCTGAGGTCCCCTTGGCACCCCCTAACGACCTTCTTTTGAAAAAAATTGAGAATGAAACCGTACGTGCCACCGATTTTCATAAAGTTACTGTGTAAGTTATGTTTCATCAGTTTTCGTTATTTGCACCTTAACTCCATGATTATTAGTAATTATTGCCTTTTGATAGTGAAAGTATTTTAAACTAGGCGGATTTAAATAGGACATTCCAACACCCTGAGACTTCCATTCAAAGCTTTAAACACTCCGTCTTCCAAGGTCGTCGCTCATCCAAGTTATAACCGAGCCAGAAGTTGTAATAAGAGAGGGCTTCAATAAACTTCATTTATTGGTAAAGATGGTAAAGTTATTGTTAACGTCAATTTCCTCACTCGAAAGCGATGTAAGTGACGGGCTATCCCGGGATTTGAACCCCGCACATACCGATCCGCGGTCGAATATCTTACCAACATCGCCACTGGCTCCAGCCAAGTAAACTAGAAGTAAATTAGAGCTCGCTTAAACAAATGTGCTTAACTCCGCCTACAAATTACATTTAAGAGGTGCTTGAATTCTCTGGTTTAACGAAAATCCGGTAAATGCTGGTGATCCACAACATGGACTTATCTCACAACATGGATTCACTACTTTTGAGCACACCCCTTAATCTGTTTCTGTCTTCGCCACGTTTTTATGAAGACAGAAAGAGTGTTAGAGATATCAATAGTACAAGAAAAGATATGATTAGACAGACAACGCCCAAATCATAACCAATGAGAATCTACACGGGCAATGGCATACGTACGTAATAGGTACACACAGGTACAAAGAAACAGAAACACACGTAGGCACAGATATGCCTACAGACACAGAGAGTTGCTACGCTTGGACGACTTGAATTTAGTCTTGAAATGTGAACACACAGAACATGGCCTGCCAGTTCTGTAGCTATAACTCTCGCTAATTACCTACATGCTGCAATACAATGCATGCAAGCACAATGCCAGCCGAAAATCAAAACAAAGGAATCAGATACAAAGAAGTACAACAGAATGCACATGTTGTTCAGGCAAGATTATTAATAAAAAATGCAACGATGAAGCGACATCGTTGGATATAATATTGCATGCTTGTACAGTGTACTAGCAGCATTATAGGCATGTATATAATGTTGTTTAAATTTATGAAGGAAGATTTCGTCAGAATTAAATAGAATTAAATAATGCGCAAATGTGAATTAATAAATTCTTGAGTTCATTTAATTATTAAGGATCCCTCCAATGTGTATAACGTCGTGTGATCTCTGGCACTTTTAAACTAGATAATCTCGTGTTACCAGTCTGCGATTCAATACGACATATTCTTTTAATCGATTTTATTTAATCCAAAGGGTCTTTACACTTCGGATTTTATTTGACATGTTTATCTATTTGCGTTTAATAAACAAATAATATATACATAATATGTATATATACATTAGAGATGGGAATCGAACCGAACCCTAAAATATAGAATTTTGACCGAACCGAACCCGAACCCAGACTTCGTCCAAACCGAACTGAACCAAACTCATGTAGTTCCTTTCTTCTTCACCAGCCTGACATTAAATAAAGATAGTAAGAACAATAAAAATATATATTAGTTTTTGCATTTACATGTTTTACAGTTTCTAACATAACATAACATAACATAACATAACAGTATATAACATTACAGCATATACTCAGGTAAGGCCGGTTCCGACACAAATTTTAAAATGATAGCGGTACAAAGGAATGGTAGCGGGAAGCGAGGCGGGCCTACAGAAGATAATGGATAGTCTTAATGATACGGCATTGAAATATGGAATGAAGATTAACATCAAAGAGACGAGTTGAGAGTATTCCACAAAAATCTGAAAGTGCTTGACTCAATCTAGGTGGATTTGTTCTTGTTAAATTCAAATTATGAATTTTTTTAATTTTAGTGTGCTACCTTTATATTTTTGCAGCCAGATTTACAAATAATTATATTTGACATTCTATACGTGTTAAGACTACCTGGAGTAAATAATTTTGCACCATAGCAATGCAATAATTTCATAACTATTTTCGTAACTTCATAATTGATCTGAGAGTTTCAAATTTGAAACCCTAAGGTAAATTATGAAGCTTATTACTGGTCAGTTGATAGCAAACGGTGTATATTATGATCATTTTTCACGTGTTTACTAAATCATCTTTATTTGACAATTTTCTGTTAAAAATTGCACTTTGTCTCTGAAATATTGGATCAAATTTTAGCCAAGACATTTCCACTTAATTATAAACGTACCTAATATATAGGCCTATAGTGACAAAAAAAAATTAAAAATTTGATGAAGCATTCTATTTGCTTGTTATAATCAAGGAGAATATATCAGATAAAATAATAAAGCTAAATAACTATATTATGAACATTTGTTGGTCAACTTACAATATTTTAAGAAATGTACAGGAATAAATACCACTTCTCTCTTTTTTCATTGTCATATTTTTGCCCCGGTGAAAAAATGTGGCAGCCATTATAACTTAATGAATGTTTAAGCATATTTACCATAAACCATTTTAAACATGTTTGTCATAACCATGATTACTATAATTAAAGTTAAACAATTGCAACATTATCCAAACCAAACCATTTCGAACTCGAATCGAACTCTTGCGAGTTGGAAAGCAAGCCGAACCCGAACCGAATTCGAACCCTTGTTAGAACCGAACCCGAACTGAACCGAACTTTCATTTTCAACGAACCGAACCGAACCGAACCCGAACTCTGGAAATTCATAAAATTCCCATCTCTAATATATATTCATATTATATATATATATATATATATATATATATATATATATATATATATATATATATATATATATATATATAATTGTTGGCCTAATAATAATAACATTAACAATAATAGTAATAATAATTCATTTTCCTCTCAGCCGCTCATTCTTGAACATCCCTGCTTATCGCGACCAACAATAAAACACATTCCCAAATCAGCCAGACCTGCTTGTTCAGCAGCCTTGATTTGATGCCTTCCGTAAGATCGAAAGCGATCCCTCAGTTTTATCATACTGGTCAGATTTGTTGCTTTTCGCATCTTCGGTTTTGCAAGTCCCTGCTCGCACAGGTAAAAGGCATAATCTAAGCTCTTTAATTAAGAAAAGGTTGGAGGGCCTAGGTACTAGTGCTCCCACTGAGCCGGTCGTAGAAAGAATTAAAAGAGCTCATCATTCTCATGACTCCCGTGCCTCAGCAGTCAGGTCCAAAATGGAAGATGGAAATGTTTCGGCAGCTGTGCGCATCCTCTGTTCAGACGAAAGCCCAGCGCAATGCACCATAAACACTTTCAATATCCTGAAGGCCAAGCACCCACCCACAGCTAGTAGCAGTATAATGGCACCCCTTCCGGACTCAACGGCGACTCCGCCCATTCAAGTCTCAGAGCAGGATGTTGTCAAAGCTGTACGTAGCTTTCCAGCAGGCTCAGCAGGTGGTCCTGATGGCCTTCGCCCTCAGCATCTTCTGGAGCTTGTGACTTGTAGAGAGTCGGCTGGGACATTTTTGACCGCTTTGACTTCTTTCGTGAATCTCCTTCTTAGAGGTGCTTGCCCCCCTGAGGTCCAACCGGTGCTGTTTGGTGGTAAACTCTTCGCACTCAATAAGAAATCTGGCGGCATTCGCCCCATTGCAGTGGGTTACACTTGGCGTCGTTTAGCCGCTAAATGCGCAAATCGCTATGCAGTATCTGCTCTCAGCGAATACTTGAGCCCAATTCAACTTGGAGCTGGTATTCCAGGTGGCTGTGAGGCAGCTGTTCACGCTACTCGCCGTTTCGCTGAGTCAATGCCAGCTGATCACTTCGTGGTAAAGCTAGACTTCTGTAATGCTTTTAATTGCTTGAGTAGATCACGAATGCTCAGCGAAATACATCACAGGATACCAGAGCTGTATAGTTTCTGCCATCTAGCTTACTCAAGCCCTTCGTGGTTGAAGTTCGGAGACTGGTGCATTGAGTCACAGGAAGGAGTCCAACAAGGGGATCCCTTAGGGCCCATGCTGTTTTGCCTGACTATTCACCCTCTCCTTACTTCTCTCTCTAGCGATCTCACGGTGGGATACCTAGATGACATTACTCTAGGTGGTTGCGAGTCGTCGATTGCAAATGATGTACAGACTATCATCGACAGAGGCCAAGAATTTGGGCTTCAGTTGAATCGTACCAAGTGCGAAGTCATTTCATCAGTTTGCAAATCTCCGGGCAACTCAGTTTTGTCATCATTTGTGCCAATGTGCCTATCCCATAGTTCTCTACTCGGCGCGCCACTCTCTGGAGAAGAAGCTACTACCACCGCTTTATCCAGTCGCCTTGAAGACCTCAAACGTACAGCATCACGCTTGAAGTCGCTAGCCGCTCATGATGCTTTAACAATCCTTCGCTTTTCTTTAAGTGCACCTAAACTTATGCACGTTCTGCGCTCTAGTCCGAGCTTCTCTAATCCGCGGCTTTTAGACTACGACGAGGCTCTTTAGGCAATGCTTATGCGCCGTTATCAACGCAGATTTGTCTGATTGCAGTGGCAGCAAGCCAGTCTACCGGTGAGCATGGTGTGGTCTTGGAATTCGTCTTGTTTTCCATATCGCGCCTTCAGCCTTTTGGCATCAGCGATGGGAACGAGGCAGTTGCAAGACGCCATCCTTCATAAGTGCTCCCTTTCTGCCGCTATTCCATGACGTTGCGTTGTCAGTTTGGTCCAAAGCCTCACCTCCAGTGCTCCACCTTCTACCTCAGTCAGTAGCCAGCAATCATGGGACCGTCCTATAGTGGATCGGATTTATACACATTCTGTTAGAATCCCAGTCCAATGCAGTAGACAGAGCACGACTCCTAGCTGTATCAACTAAAAGAAGCAGCGACTGGCTTCACGCTCTCCCTGTTGCTTCTTGTGGGCTATTTTTAGACAATGAGGCGATTCGAGTAGCTGTTAGTTTCCGTTTAGGGGCGAAAACTTGCGAGCCTCACATGTGCCCCTGCGGTCATGAAGTCGACGCTTTAGGTCTCCACGGCCTCTCCTGCAAACGAAGCTCAGGTAGAATGTCTCGCCATCACAATTTAAATGACATAATATGGCGAGCACTTTCGAGAGCAGGCATCCCTTTCCTCTAAGGAGCCAAGTGGGTTGTCCAGATCAGACGGCAAGCGTCCGGACGGCATGACTTTAGTGCCCTGGTGCAACGGTAAATGTGCCGTTTGGGACGTCACGGTCATTGACACTATGGCAAACTCCTACCTGAATAAGACTTCATTCACAGCCGGTGGTGCTGCTGTTCATGCCGCCTCTAGGAAGTTGGATAAAACCGTGATCTGTCCTTAGGATATGAAGTTGTTCCGGTGGCTATTGAAACCATGGGCCCGATGAATCCCGAAGGAGTTGACTTTATTAATGGCATAGGCAGACTTATTGCAGAGCAAACCGGCGATAAGCGAGAGACATCTTTTCTTTGGCAAAGGCTTTCCATGACTTTGCAAAGATTTCATGCAGTCTGCTTCAACAATTCTTTTAAGCCGATTGATGACCTCGAGTAGCCGGGCGGCGATTCAGCACGTATTGCTTGAATCGTTTTTATCAAACCCCAGGTTCCTTACACGGGGTAAAAAAGTATTTAAAAAATAAAAAAATAAATAATAATAATAATAACAATAACAATACTAATAATAAAAAAAAAAAAAAAAAAAAAAAAAAAGTAATAATAATAATAATAATAATGATAATAATAATGATAAAATATATATAAATAATAAAATCCAGAAAAAAAATTCTGCAATTAAGCGCTTAATGTTAAAATTGATTGTCCAGCTCTGATGAAGTATTTCCAAAATATTGCGATTACATCTGGATAATAAATAACAACATAACGGCACACTGGGTCAGGAAGCACAAATGCTTGTTTATGGCCCATTTCATCCTTCCTCTCCAAATGTTATGAACATGCTGGATTGATTGATCGTAGCAAGTTTGATTTAAATTTGGTTGCTCTTTTAAAATACTTTTAAAGATAACTCTGTTTGTAGAGAGTTATCTTAATTTTGATTTACAGAGCTCTTTCTTTATTAAGCGTGGGAAGTTGAGCGGATTTTCGTTGCGAAGTCGTGCACAGTAGACATACAGCAACAACAATAGCAACAACAAGAATCGTGTCGCTAATAACAATATAAAAATAACCTCGTGACATTGTTGTCCATCTTAACATCGCTTCTAATATAAACCTTAATCGAAATAAACTACCTATTTCAATGTGCATATTTAAAAATTAATATGTTCAGCATTTAGGCAATATCTGCTTAACTTTAGATATAGAGCACATTGCAAAAATTGTCCAGTTGTTGCTATATGTTATGTTTTCTTTATTGCACAAGCATATTAACTGTGATTAAAGCTTTTACAAGATTTAAGCATTAATAGATGCAGAATTAAAATCCAGTACTCTCCCCTTCACTGACGTATTATCGCGTAGGAAACTGGCGTTAAACCTAGCCTTGGCTAACGACAGCATTAAGATTTGGTAATTATCTAACATTTTTGATTGAATTACTTGGTCGATGGAGTGCTCTTTAGTGAGCGTTAAGCAAGGAATAAACCTCGAACCTACCAATATTAGACAAAATGTAAGATCAAGCA
>CAJHZI010000840.1:202500-287371 GCA_905160935.1 Enchytraeus crypticus | reverse complement strand
CCGCGTTCCAATCCCCATAACTATCACTTGATCTGTGGCTTTTTCTCCTTTAATCATTCCTTCTATTTTTTTCGTACATCGCTTCGATTTCCTCATCCTCTGAGGCTGATGTAGGCATGTAGATTTGGATAAACACCAAATCTACTGGATCTGCTTTGATCCGCACTAACATCAGTCTGTCACTGCACTGAAGAATCTTTGTTACTCGTTCACTTAAATTTCTATCCAATATTATTGCCACACCCTTCTCCCTTTTATCTCCTCCGGAGTATATAGCCCTGTACCCATCACTCATAAAATCTCCAGTTCCCAACCACCTTACTTCACTCATCCCTGGGACATTTATTTTCCCTTTCTCCATTTCGCTCTTTACATTTTCTAACTTTCCCCTTTCACTCATAGTTCTCACATTCCATGTGCCCACACTTATTCTTTTAGGGCGCATGGAATGTCCTCCTGGTATATCTGTGGGGCACCCAAGGTGCCGTCTGGCCGTGAGATTTTTACCACCTCCTCCCCATTTTAGGGGTGCACGGGACTGGGTGCGCTCATTTTTGTCGTGATATACCATTATTTTCTTGGGGGATGTGCTTTTTGACGACGTGGGCCCCTATGCCTTCCTCATCTTTGACTGACATTTACCGGGCCCCCCTGCCCGGTAAATGTCAGTCAATAAATAAACTAAATAAATAGACAACAAATAAACCTCGTCAATCCCTGAGAAAACTATCCTTGTTTACCCGAAAATGCATAATTATTATGTTATTATTCTTCTTGTTTTGCAATTGTGTATATGAACGGTGCTTGATGTCATTGTGAGCCTGAACTGTGTTTGAAACATTTGTTTAATATGAACTATAAATTGAAAAATGTGGACTTGGCTAATAGTCTCTTTAATAGAGAGGTTTCATGAACACGTCATTTTTTGTTTACATTACAAAGCCGCCATTTTGATGCAAAAAACTCTATATGATACACGGCTATATATGTATCTTTAAGCAGTTTTTCATCTTAATTTGGTATAAAATTGTGTCTGGCATATGGACATGGGCTCTTTCTTACAGGTTAATGAACTGGTAATGGATACGATGGTTCTTGAAAGCTTTGTTACACGAAATTTCAGCATTTCTGCCAATTAGTGCATGAGACAGGCTAAGTGGCAGAAATGGCAGAAATTTGGACTCCGTGAGTGGAATTAAGGAAAAGGGAACAAAAATCTGACGGCACGTTGTACGTGTTTCTGTTTTATTTTGTACTTATGTATTTAATTAGCAATCGAATATAAGATAGGCCTATTGTTGGCAAGCTTTAATGGTTTGATGAAATTAGTAATGCAGATTAAGGTCAAATTTCTCAAAACAGAGTCAAATTATTGGAATATACATAGATCTGTACACAAAAGAAATATTGAAAGTTTTGGCCTTTTGCACTAGCCTATAGTTTAAGACTTAAGGTTTGTATTTGAATCCTTTACAGTCTTTGTGTATTGAAGCACTAAACGACTAGACTAGTGTTGCAGGTCCTCAAGACTTACTGAACGAGTAATTAATTTAAGTTTAGTCTTCAACTATAGAATCCAGCTACATAACGAATCTACAAAGTACGGCGTACCGGTAAGATCGGAGCTCATATATTTCATACGTAATTTCATATAACTTCATGAGGCACACAAGTACACTGTCTGTGTATATAACTAATAAATCGTGAGCATTTTTACAAAGTGCAATATACGTACATAGAAATTTTACTTTTTATATGCATATATATCTATACATACGTAATGCTAAAAATCAACAAACGTAATCCAATATGGATGCCAATGCCGGCAGGTGTCTCAAAGTGGGCGCGGTTAACAGCTGTGAAAGTCATCTACACTAGCTCTATTTTCTGCCTATTTTTGTGTTCTACTTTATTTTCCTTCTTTCCTCTTTTCTCACACTTTATTTCTGTTATTTAATTAACATTTTTATATTCACACGATGATTTTAAGTTAATACATTGCTATCGTTACATATGCTAATGTTGACAGTGCTTTTGTGTTGTTCGTTAATATTACTATAAAATATCTTGTCTATTAATTACTAGGAAACCAATTAGTCAGTATTTTAAAACCATTAAAGCTGAAATTGAACCGTTTCCCACTTCACATAGAGTTTTACCTTATAGTTCCTAACACTATGTCGAAGTGGAATTTATGCTTCGGATACCCATTCAGTGACGCTTACATTATGAAATAAACGAAAATTTAAACTTCCTGGTCAAACTCTGCATGCGAATCGGAAGACAGGCTTGGTACGCCCTCTATTGAGTGATAACGTTTTAAGGATGAGAGAGAGAGAGAGAGATAGAGAGAGAGAGAGAGAGAGAGAAGCATACGAACTATGGTTGTTTCTAGAATCCACCATTGGAATAATTTTCCAGAAAATAAGTGTCTTATAAAAATCATATTTATTTTAATTCTTAATTTATTCTTAGCTTTTCGAGGTATTAATTGCGTTATTTCGACCTGCTCCTGCCTCCTTTTCCTGTCATTCTACCTTCAATGACCTCTATTAATAGACTTTCCCCGGAGCCCTCACAATGTGTCTTATCCAACTCTTCTTCCTATTTCTTAATACATTTATCAACTGTCTATCTGCACCAACTCTCTCCAGAACTCCCTCATTTGCCACCTTTTGAGTCCAGCTAATCCACTCCATTCTTCTCCAAATCCACATTTCCAGTGCCTCCAGTTTCCTAACATCTTCCTTCCTTAAGGTCCATGTTTCACATCCATACGATAGCGTGATCTAAATAAAAGTTTTCACTATCTATATCTTTTTGTCTTTCTTTAGACTTTTTGTTAAAAGTTCTTTCCTATTACCAAAGGCCGCGTTTGCTTGTGCAATCCTACTGCATATTTCATTCTCACATTTCCTGTCATAGGTTATAGTATGGCCCAAATATTTGAAACTCCTTACCTATCCAATTTCGTACCATTTATTGCGATATTAACTTCACCTTTATTGTTGGATGCTCTCATAACCTTGGTCTTTTTTATATTATCTTCATGCCATATCTCAATGCCGTATCATTCAGCCCATCCAATTATCTTCTGCAGTCCAGTCTAGCTGCCCGCTTCCATTCCTTGGTCATCTGCAAATCGTATACATCCTGCAACAATTTTCCTCCTACTTCTATTCGTTCTTCCATGTCTTCCATGGCTTCCTCCATCATTGCCTCAGCGCAAACGTTAAACAGCAGCGGCGAAATGCTACACCTTTTCTTACTCCACGTCCTATTTCACCTTTTCTGAGTATTCTTGTAGGTTTTTGATTACTGCTCTTTGATTCATGTATAAGTTTAAAATTAGTCGTCTATCTCTCCAGTCAATTCCTATTCTTTTTAAGATATTCATCATCGTTATCCAATAAATCCTGTCCAAGGCCTTCTCAAAGTCCACAAAGCAAACAAAAACGTCGTTTCGATATGCTAAGCTCCTTTCGCAAAGAACCCGCATTACCCCTATTGCTTCACTTGGGCAGCAACCTTTCCTAAAATCAAATTGTCTTAACTTAACTTAATTATACTGGTTCAGGAAGTCACAAAGACTTGTGGCACCAGTTTAGACGTAATTTCATACCTCAATTCATAGATACTTGCTCCGTATGATATCTACTTTCGACTGAATGCGATTATTTATTATGTTTAATAAGATACCGAACGCGGATCAGTATGTGCGGGTTCAAATCCTGAGCTCTCCCGTCACTGACATAGCTTTCGAGTGAGGAAACTGCCGTTAACCATAGCTTTACCAGCTTTTACTCTCTCTTTCTCTCTCTCTCTCTTTCTCTCTCTCTCTCTCTCTCTCTCTCTCTCGCTCTCTAAACCTCGGATTATGTTGAGAACTGCCTTAAATTTCAACCAGTCCCACTTTTATTGAAGATTACTCAGCCATTTTGTGCAAATGTACTAGATTGTAGATGGATAATGTTCAGTTTATGTGCTATTTAAATGGTGCACAGTTTTTATCTGCATTTACTTTTGTGCACTTTGAAACCTCGGATTTAAGTTGAGAAATGCATGAAAATCTCTACCAGTCCCACTTATTTTATTGGAGATTATTGGGCCATTTGTGCAGATATTACTCCTCAAATGCACCAAATTGTAGGTGGATAATGTGCAATTTTTGTGCAGTTTAAATCCTTCTCAAAATGTAAACAAAAGGCCTGCAATTGTTCTCATTTTAGTGACGAACATGATCATAAATAATTAGAGATATGAGAAATGCGAATTACATATAGTTATACTTTAGTTGTACGTGCATAACTACACTGTATTTTACATAATTATACAGAATTATACACTAATGAATGTAACAGCGCACAACATAGAAGGCACTAACCTTTAACAGCTTCAAACTTCTGAAATAATATTGTTTTAACCTCCATCTCCATCTTCAAACCCTGTATCTTTAAAGTTATAAACTTTTGAGGCAAATAATGTGCAGAACACGCCATATTGTGTATGATTAAATTTACTATTGCACAATCATAAATAATTATTGTATAATTATGTTTGAGTATAGTATAATTACGTATAATTAGCATTTATTGTGTTTCTCTACTTTGGACTGATTTTCTGGATTTTGGAATTTGGACCGTTTTTGGACTTTATTTTTGCTCGCTGGCTTGATTTTGTCTCAATAGTGCTCGATGTTGTCGTTGATGACTGTAGCACTCTAATTGTTCTTGTTATTATTCTGCTGATTTATGCTTATGTACAATAATTGAATAATATGCTCATTGACGTCGTTGCTGTTGTTGCTGTCGTCGTGGTTATTGTATATTTCAGCAAATTTTCTGCAGCTAGACATGCTGTCGAAAGGTAATGTGTTGGCAGTTGCACAGGTAAACTAATCAAATACCGGCGCTGTAATACCTTTCCGCTGACACGCCTAGTTCGTGAACGCTAATTAGTCATTAGCTGTAATTAATAATTAGGTCTATCAACGGGAAACCTAATCAGCTGAGCTAACTTTTCTAAGCGATCGTCTTTGGGTACGTTATATTAAGACTTTAAAACTACAAAATTGGTCTGGAGAATGGCAGGTGGAATTTAACAGCGATTATTGTAATATTATGCATAGAAGGAAAAAGAGTTTAGATACAGAATATATTTTAAATAACAGAACACTGAAAAATAGTATTTCTCAGAGAGACTTAGATGCATTAGTGGATAATTCATTGAGATTTAATGTTCTATGTAATAAGGTTGCCAATAGTGCAAATGCTGCTATAGGTGTAATAAAAAGAACAACCACAAATAGAAGAAAAGACATTATATTAAAATTATATAAAGCTAGAGCAACAAGATTATTTAAGAAATGTTGTAATTTCAATTATAAAAATCGTTTAAAACACACTGGATTGATATCTTTAGAAGAGAGAAAGATTAGGGGATATTTAAAAGAAGTATGTTAATGTATTTAATGCTTAATGGATTCAGTAAAGTAAATTATAGCAATTGGTTTCAATAAGCAAAAATAGCATAACTAGAGGACACAAATACAAGTTAATTAAATGTAGAATTAAGTAGGCAGAAGATACATAAAAAAGTTTTCAGTCAAAGAGTTGTTAGCATTTGCAATGGACAGCCAGATGAGGTTGTTGAGGCTGAAACTGTCAATCATTTTAAGAATAGATATGATCAGTATATACAGTTTTGTAAAGTGTATTGAAATTGTGTAGGCCATAGTCAGTTGTACATTAAAATATGTTAGTACATTTTATGATGTAAATATGTTAGTCATGTTAGGCTATGTTAGTTGTGTAGGTAAGTTTTGAATTTTTATTTTGTGTGAGTTTTAAACAAGTAATTGTACTTTTTGACCCAGCGTTTGTTGTGTTATAGTATGTTATAGATTGTGTTGTTAATTTTTCAAAGTTTGAATCACTCTGAGTTCTTTTTGCGCTCAACGGGTCACATGAGTTACGGTCATTGACAGACTAGGATGTTTCCCACATCCGTCATAATGCAGTTAATAGTGTTCTAAGATGTAGTTTAGGATTGAGCTATATAATATAAATTTTGCGCTAGATGAATTGCTTGATCTGTGTTTATAATTGAGATGTTATATTGATTTTTAATTAAGCACATCATTCATTTATGTGTTGATCTATGTTTTAATTAGAAATAGATATAACAAAAGCTCTAATCTGATGTAGTTCAAGGTAAACTTAATTTGTTAATCTAGATAATATATAATTATACCATTCGGCAGAAATTTGAAGATCCAGATGTTCCCTAATCTAGTCATCCTAGGTATTGAAATAGATAACTTAAAAGAAGGAATGTTTAAAATAACATAGATCTGTCTCTTACTCTTTGAAACAAGAATAGCAGAGTATGCTTGTGATGTGTTAGTGCAACAGATTTTATGAGGGTGCAATTGTTATGTATGAGGGTCATGCTGTATATATATATATATATATATATATCTATATATATATATATATATATAGATATTATATATATATATATGTATACATATATATGTATACATATATATAATATTGTATGTAATAGTAGTAATAATAAAGGTTTAACATCCATTTCCTCATCAAAGGCTAATGTCAGAGACATCCCCACAGCACACGTCACTACTGATCAATTAACCCACACCAATCTGCAACAGAAATGTGCTAAGGAGAAGTAAGGTCCTTAAATGAAAGCCAGTCTGGTGATCAGAAAATGGTCAGGGTAGATTTTTTATGTCTATAGTGGGAAAAGACTTGTCTTAAGCTTGCCAGAGAAAGTTGAAAAAGGTAAACAAGAGCGAAGACTAATAGGTAGAGAGTTCGAGGTTGTGGGTGCTGCTTAAGAGAATTAACATCTGCCCAATGATGAGTGAATATTTTGAACATAGAGAAGATTGGCATCAATGGAACGAAGTGCATGTGAAGGACAATAGGGAAAAAGTGTTTCAGATAAGTATGAAGACTTGCTAACTTAAGGAGTTTTGAAAGTTAACAGGGCTATTTTAAACTTTATGCGTTGATTAACAGAAAGCCAGTGAAGAATGTGAAGTTGAGAGAGTGAGATTGAAGTCTACAGGACATGCAAACAACACTTGCAAGAGCATTTTGGACTTGCTGTAAGCGATTGAGAGAAGAACAAGGCAATCCATATAATAATGAAATGTTGTTATCAAGCTTAGAATGAACTATAGAATTTGCAAGAGTTGTGGCTAAATTTTTAGTAAGGGATGAACGTATTTGCGTAATCTGACGAATCTGAAAGAAAGAAGCGCGACAAACAGAAAATATATGGGATTTGAAATCAAGGTTTTTTATCAAAAATGCCTCCACAATTTTTGGCTGATCTCGTAGGTGAAAGAACAAGATTTTGAAAATCAAAGGAGGTATTAGTAACTTTACTTATTTGCAGAGGGGTTCCATTTAAAAGATATTCAGTTTTGGAAGGATTTGCAGCTAGATGATTAGCACAAAACCAGGAATAAACCTGATCAAGAATGGGGTCATGGTTGGATATAAATATAAATATATGTATATATATATATATATATATATATAATATGTATAATATATATATATATATAATATATATATATATATATATATATATATATATATATATATATATATATTATATAATATATATATATATATGTATATATATCTGAAACGTGGATCTTAAGGAAGAAAGATATTAGGAAACTAGAGGCATTGGATATGCGGATTTGGAGAAGAATGGAGAGGATTAGCTGGACTCAAAAGGTTACAAACAAGGAAGTTCTGGGGAGAGTTGGTACAGATAGACCGTTGATAAATGTATAATGAAATAGGAAGAAGAGTTGGATGGGACACATTCTAAGGACGAAGGTCTATTGAAAGAGGTCATAGAAGGAAGAATGGAAGGAAAAAGAGGCAGTGGCAGGCTGAGATTAGGTATGTTAGAAGATTTAAGGAACCATTCATTAGTGGAAATGAAAAGGAAAGCGGAATACAGAGAAGAGTGGAGGCGTTATATACCATGGACCTGCCAGTAGGCAGTGCACTAAGAGAGATATATATATGTATATATATATACATGTGTATATATATATATATATATATATATATATATATATAAGTAGATATATGGTACCTTCAGTACACAAACTCTAAAACTCCTAATTTTCGCTCACCACGCTCGCTCAAATTAGGAATTTTAGAGTTTCTCCACTGAAGGTACCATATATCTACTAAAGGCTCAATTTTTAGAGCCTAGTTGCCCCCTTATTTTTTCTCTCGAGCAAATATCTTGAAAAAATTAATTTTTAAATCGACCCAAATATTATAGGACTACTTTATGTTGCTCATTAATATTTCAGTGAATGTAATTTTGAGTACTAGATTTTTTCATTCATATAATTTTGTGTACTATAAATGGTACTAACAAACGAAGAGTTCCATAAACTAAAACCATTTTCTAATTTACAGTTAGATCGTAATCAGGTTGAAATAATTTTAACCCGTAAATTAACGGACAAAGAATGGAAATCATATACTAAAGACTATCGCAAAATATTTACTTCCATAGCTAAACAAGCAGCTAAATTATCAACCAAAAAAGGTTATTTAAGAAGTATTAACCCTGATCAGGAACTTAAAAATAAATACAAAACAATATTTTCTAAGATAGTCAACAGAAAATTTAAAACTGATGAAGAACCTGATGATAAGTATCATTTCTTAAAACCTCTGTTTAAAACTGAAGATTCCGATGATGAATTTTCTATACGCAAAGTATATGAATACTACAATGAAATGTACAGAACAACACTAACCCATTGGAAAGTGTCTGGTACAGCTAATTTATTCAATATACACAAAATAATAATTGAATTAGTTGCAAAGATGACAGAACATCTACCCCAAAATACAAGAATTCAAGTTAGTATTCAAACACCTTCAGGCCGGGAGCCACATACACGCTTACTATCAAAAGATGAAGTAGCCAATAATCTTACAGAATGGACCAATTACTTTATAGATTACTATGATATGAATATTGAAGAATTAACATTTAAATTAACTGCAATTGAACTACCTCAAGGAGCTGGAAGACCGAATGTTATATCTAATCTCGACGATAAACATTGTATAGTTCAAATTAAGAACACTGACACAATATGCTTAGTAAGAGCAATATTAGTTGGTTTAACTTATAATCTAGATAAACTACAGGAAGTTTTTAAAGATAAGTTAACTGTTGAGGAAATAAGAAATATAAATTTCCGGAGACAAGGTATCCATACCAAAATCAATGAAGGTATATTTTCAGACAATGAAGTAAAATATTTACGTCAAGGAGGTGAAAAAAAGTTACAAACAGTATTAGCTCAAGCTTTTCACAGAATATATTCTATCACTATTAAAGATACAGGAAATGATTTCAGTGATATAAAGATAATAGAAGAAAAACTAGATATAGAAGTGCAAATATACAGTATGGACACTAGACAGATATACGCAGGTTTACCCAAGCAAATTAAAATTTATTTAATTTTAAATAATAACCACTACAGCGTAATATCTAAGCTTCCAGCTTTTCTAGGAACAAATGCTAGAAAATGGGAAGCAGCTGAGAAACTAAAATGTGAGGCTTGTAAAAATCCTACTCGATGTAATAAGGAAGATAAAATTAAATGCAAAACATGCGGAAAGGTATTTTATAGTCAATCATGTTACGATAATCATATCAGAAATAAAAAATGCATTGAGCATTCATACGTATGTCAAAATTGCTATAAGTTTTTCAAAGTAAAAGATAGAAAACCTGAGGATCATAAATGTGGAGAAAAGTTCTGTTCAAACTGTAAAGATTGGCATATTGGAGAACATAAATGTTTTATGCAAAGAAAGAAATTAAGGGAATCTAGCGAAAAGTACATATTCTATGATTTCGAAACTACTTTAGATAGTAATGGAAAACATATAGTAAATTACTGTATAGCTCAGTATTTTAACGGAGATGAGTATATATTTCATAACGCCAATGATTTTTGTACATGGGTATTTACTAAAAAGCATAAAGATTATACTGTTATAGCTCACTACGGAAAAGGTTACGATTTTCAATTTGTACAAGAATGGCTCATATCCCATACACAAGTTGCAAAACCAAATGTAATATATAACGGACAAAAAATACTGCAACTTGAGGTGAAAAGAGGTTATAACATAAGATTTATAGATAGCTTATCTTTTACAATGCAACCTTTGAGAGATTTTCCTGAAACCTTTGGATTAGTAGAATTAGCTAAAGGGTACTTTCCACATGAATTTAATAAAGAAGAAAATCAAAACTACATTGGAAAATATCCTGATAAGAAATACTATGGTTATGAACAAATGGTTAAGAAAGATAAAGAGGTGTTTGATAAATGGTATGAAAAAGATCAGACCTTTGACTTTAAGAAAGAAATGTATAAATACTGTAAATCTGATGTAGATATACTAAGAAGGGGTTGCTTAAATTTAAGAGAACTATTCCTACAGATATCCGAAATAGATCCGTTTCAGTACATGACGATAGCTTCTGTTTGTCAAGCTATTTTTAGAAATGAGTTCTTGCCCCAAGATACTATTGGTGTTATAAATGAGCTTGAAACTGATAATTACTCTATAAAATCAATAAAATGGCTAAAGCATAAATCTTTAAAGCAGAATATAAATATTAAACATGCTTGTAATGGAGGGGAACATTGCATTGTAGTAAATAACGCTCAGAAACTAAAAGTAGATGGCTTTTGCGCAGAGAATAATACAATATATCAGTTTCACGGATGTTACTTTCACGGATGTCCTAACTGTTACAATGAATTAACAATGAATAAAGTATCAGGTGAATATATGTATAAATTATATGAAAAAACTTGCAGAATTGATAAAGCAATACGAGAAGCTGGATATAATTTAGAAACTATTTGGGAACATGAATTTGATAATAAAGCTGAAATGAAAAACATATCTTTAAGCGAGTATGACTTGATTGAGCCCCCAAACATAAGAGATAGTTTCTTTGGAGGTAGATGTGAACCGATAAAGCTACTTCATGATTGTAAAACAAATACTGAACAAAGAGGAAGATATATAGATGTAGTAAGTTTGTATCCTACAGTAATGTATTATGATAAATATCCTACTGGGCATCCTACTAGAATCCTCAGTCCTAAAGCCTATGATTACAATTGGTTTGGGTTTATATATTGTAAAGTTATACCTCCACGAAATTTATATCAACCTGTACTACCTTACAAGCAGAAAACTAAACAAGCTCATAAACTATTATTTGGGTTATGTAGAACATGCATGAATAGAATAGATTTAAAATGCATTCATCAAAAACCTGTAAAATGTAAACCAGATTGTAACGTTAAAAGCTGTAAAGAATGTATATCTGTTAGAAAATTTATGAAGCAAAACTGCAGTGAATGTTACAATATTAGAAATGGAGAATGCTTTCATACAGATGATGAAAGAGCTATTACAGGGATTTGGTGTACTAATGAAATTGAGAAGGCTCTAGAAAAAGGCTATAAGATTGAATACATTTATGAGGTACAACATTTTGAGAGCACTAGTAATGACTTATTCAAAGGGTATATAAAAAAGTTCTTGAAAATTAAACTAGAAAGCAGTAAATTTGATTGTTCTGAAGAAGAGTATAGACAAAAAGCCAGGGAACTTGGGTATTGAATTAGGTAAGTTAGAATATAATCCAGGTTTAAGATTTATAGCTAAAATATGTTTAAATTCATTATGGGGTAAATTTGGTCAAGTACCTAAACATAGACAAAATAAATATATAGATAACGAGGTAGAATTCTATCAAATTGTACTGAATGATAAAATAGAAAGCTTGTCTCTATCATTCTTAAATGATTCCATAGTTTATGCATCCTATGAAACTAAAGATCAATTCGTAAAAACAAGTTATAATACTAATATTTACATCGCATGTTTTACTTCAGCTTGGGCTAGATTAAGATTATATGATATGATTGATAGATTGGGAAAAAATGTATGTTACATGGATACAGATAGCGTTGTTTATATTGAAGATGAAACTAATAAGTACATATTTGAGAAGTACATAGGAGATTCCTTAGGAGAATGGACCGATGAATTAAAAGGTAAGTACATTGAATTTTGGGCTTGTGCTCAATCAAAAGATTACGGATACATATTAGATGATGGAAAATACAAAGGAAAAGTTAAAGGATTCAGAGTAACATCTGAAACTGAGAATAAGATGAATCATCAAGCTAGAGTAGATCTTATTAAAGGTAGTATTTCTAATGTGGATATTAAATATACTCAATTTACTATTAAAAATAGTCAGATATTTACAAAAGATTTATTAAAGCAATGGGGATTTCAATTTGATAAAAGACGTATAGTAAGAGTGAGCGATAATGAAATATATACATTACCATATGGATATTGAAATTTTATTTTAATTATTTAATTACCTAATAAATGAGTGATCGTCTAACAGGTGATTTAATTAGAAGAGTGAAAAAGTATGATACAGAAGAGGAAAGACAGCAAGCAAAATTAAGAGCTTATAAGAAATATGCAGCTAAAAAATACTACTGTGAAATTTGCGATAAAACCATGACACTGTATAATTACTCAGACCATATTAAAACCGATATTCATTTGAAAAATTTTCCTTCATATATAGAATCCTCTAATAAATAAGAGGCACATAAAATGGACACCCGAGAGGAAGATATTTTAAGTTATTTAAGAATGATATCAGAAGAAGAAAGGTTAGGGTTTGGGTATTCTTCTTCTATATCTATAATCAAGACTCATCTTAATGAGAAGCTTAAACAAGTGCGTAGCTCAAAAGAAGTAATAACTTTAGAAGATATAGCTCTGAGTAAATTATTATTAATGAAAATTTATGGGGAAATATCGGTCGACGACAATGAAAAATTAGAACACATGTTGAAATATGGAATTAATACCGATAAACTTACATTTGATACTTTCAATTTAATATATAGGATATATGGTCAAAATTTTCAATACCCAGTTTGGTACTGGAACAGTCATTGTAAAGGATGTACAAGATGTTTAGGAGACGTCATAGGATACACTCGGGAAGAGAGAGGTTGGTGTATACATTGCAACTGCAAAGAATTTATTGCTTTTAGGAGAGGAACCGTAGCAGCAAATGAGTAGCAAATTCTTTTGCAAGTAGTAAATGAATACATCTAATGTTACAGTTAAATCTTATCTACCTTCAGAAAAGGAGAGGGTAAGATCTAAATTGCAACAAGTTAAAGATAAACATAGATCTTTTACTCAGACTAATAAGCAAGGAATTCCTAAAGATTTTAATGAATTGAAATTAATAAAGTATAGGGAACATGCTATAACATTTTTAAAGGAATACATGAATATAGATAAGAAAACTACTAAATCAGAATATTGTAAATCCAATCACATAAGTCATAATTCCCTAAATAATGCATTAAAACTCATGGGCCATGCAACTACTAGAAAAGCGCCTAAAGCTAAACCAATTAAGACCAAATCAAAGCAATCTAGACCTATAATAAAAGCTGGAAAAATTCTTAATGATGAAGAAATTAATGAAATAATTGAGAATAGTCTAGCCAATTTATCATTAGTAAATGGATCTGATACCTAGAGACGAAAAGCTTAAATGGAGTAATGAACTGAAACCAATTCTTTCAGAAATGAATAAATTATCTGATGCAGATAAAATACAAGGATTTAGAAATGAAGTTATTGATAAATATGTTGCATATAAAGCTCTAAACTATACTATGCAGCAATTGACTCTAGTGGATTGTGATAGAGAAATGCTAGAAAAAGAAGTAGAAGAGTTAAAGTATAAACTTGAAAACTTAGGGAATTATGATGAAAATAGATTAATGGAATTTAGAAATAAAACTGTAATTGTTCCTTCTACTGATTGTGAAATAAATGATAGAGCTAAAAAAATATTTATGCGAAATCAAGCTAGAATAAAGAAATTGAATGAGAATATAAGTAAACAGTTAGCTAATAAATGAGCAGTGAAATAACGAAACTTGAGCTAAATATAGCATTATTGATAAAACAGAACAACCGTCAGAGATGGATATGTATCCTATTATTAATATCTAATATCATTACACTAGTTAGTTGGTTTTATCTTCAACAAAATTGGTTCAACAGTGAATCTGAAACATAATAAAGTCCTAAATCTATAAACATTAAATTTTTCTGCAATAATAACTCTAATTCTTCATTATTTCTATTTGGATCTAAATCCCTCACAAATTTTGAAATAAAGCGTCTAATTTTCATTAGAGGTGTACCATCTTCAGGTGTTGTAATTAATTTAGAGCGAACTAGATATAGTTTCAAATCCGTAAATATTTTTCTCGGTAGTTCTTCAATTATTGTTATAATTAAACACAATAAATCAGTGATATACACAGAAAGAATTCCTTCCACGTCAGAATGGATTTCTTCAGTATTATATAATTTATTATATTTGGAAGTAATATTCTGTAAATAAGTATATTTTTTATTAAATTCTTCAACATATTTAATAGGAAATTCTTCAGAATATTTCATTACCATGCTGTCTACAAGAAGACAAATGAACATTAGTTTCTTAGTATTAACATTATCACTCTTATTTAGAAGATATTTTTTCTTTGAATCTGTATCATTTTTCAACAGACTAAAATATTTTTCACAATATCCCTTACTAATACCATCTGTATCTGCTTCAGGATCTTTAACGTTAATTATACGATTATTATTCATGTTTAAACTACCAGTCATTGAATCTCCATTTTTACTTAGCTTTGAATTTAAAACAGGTTGCACAGTATCTTCTATATGTAGAGTGGCTAGTTGCACTGCAGCTAGAGTAGTTTCTTTTTTAATCTTGCTTTGCAAGTTGACAACTTCGTTGGCAATATCGGTAACAAACCCTTTTGTAGCTACATCGTTATCATTAATTGGTAATTTTACATTTGTTATTCTATTATCATTTAAACTGATATCTTCAGTAATATTTCGATCAAGTTTTGTATCTAAAGCAGCCTGAAAGGCTACCTGGACTTTGTCCAGAATTCTAGATAAGGTTTTAATACTAGAATCATTTACCTTTTGTTTACCTATAGAACCAGATTTTAAAATAGAGTTGTTGTTCATTTACTATATTTTAAAACCAGTAAATCAGAACAAAGTTCTGCGACAACAAAGTTGGAGATGACTCAATACATTAATCACGGAGTTAAACTTACACCTGGGCAGGCAACTAAAATTAAGCATGCTTATGATAATGGATGTGAAGTGGTAATAAGGTTACCTAAAGATCACTTAACGGGAGATATTATTCTTCCTTTATCGGCAACTCAATTAAATAAAATTAAAAAAGCTAAGGGTGGAGTGGAATTGAAACTTAGCAAATCTCAACTTAAGCATATGGAAAAAACTGGAGGTTTCTTACCACTACTTGCTGCAATTCCAGCAGTTCTAGGTGCAGCAGGTGGGTTAGCTGGGGGTATAGCCAGTGCAGTAAATTCTAGTAAACAAGTATCTGAAACGGCGCGACATAATCGAGAAATGGAGAAAATAGAAAAAGATAAAATAGGGGTTAATGGAAAATCCATTTTTGGTCCAAGATCAATAAGTGGAGATTTATTATTGCAAGCCTTAAATAATTATGGTTTAGGAGGTAATACAAAAGGCCTTAGAGGTGCTGTCTGGGGTAACGGTTTATACTTAGAACGAGAAGGATCCGGAATTTTACTTAAAAAAACAAAACCTTGCAATTGTTAACTTTTTCTAAATTTCTTCGCAGATTTTCTTTACCCCTAAAGCCATTAAGTAATTTTGACATTATAGATAAATGTAAATCAATTAAAAATTTTAACGGAGTATTTATGAGAGATGAGTTAAAAGGAAAGATTAGCAATGACGAAAGCTTAATATGCAATATGGATGATACCAAGGGTCAAGGAACCCATTGGGTTAGTCTTTATAGTAAGGGTAAAAATTGTTATTACTTTGATAGTTTCGGATTTGAACCACCATTAGAAATTAAGAATTATTGCTCAGAAAAGGATGGGTATTTTAGTACGTATAAAATTCAAGCTAGAGATGAAGTTATATGTGGTCATTACTCTATATATGTTATTAATGAACTTAACAAGAGGCAAAGTTTTCATGATATATTGCATGAATTATTCCAAGTCTGTCGAAGACAGCTAGCAACTTCGTAGCTAGTAAATCACTAATGTCTCTAAACACAGACTTTTCACAGATACTAATACCCCTATATGGTAATAAAAAACACAGTAAGCATGCAGATATTTTTCCTAAAAATATTTTTATGATAATAGCTGGTAGTACGGGGTGTGGAAAAACTAATCTGATGCTTAATTTCTTACTAAATAAAGTTTTAAAATATGATGACGTGATGATATACACTACAACCCCTTTTCAAGATGCTTACAGATATCTACAGGACAGTAATGAGGAATTTAAGAAGCACAATGGTATAACAAATGACATTATTACTTTGTGCAATCCTAATGAGTCGAGTATTGTAAGCCCTGAAGAACTTGATAAAGATAAAACCCATATTGTAGTTTTCGATGATGTTATGAATGAGGATCAAAAAGTTATGACAGATTACTTTTGCAGAGGTAGACACAACAATGTAAATGCATTTTATTTATGCCAAAGCTTACATCAGTTAAAAAAGCATGGAATACGACAAAATGCTAATATATTTATTTTATTTCATCAAGATAAAAAGACATTGAAATATTTCTATGATACACATATTTCTGGGGATATGGCTTTAGAAGAGTTTGAAAAACTTTGTGATAAAGCATGGTCTAAAAACCACGGGTATATTGTTATCAATCTTTGGGAACCTCCTGAATGTGGAAGATATCTCTTAAATTATGATACTTTATATTTACCGACTAAAGTCTGTAAAGATCTTCCTTCATCAAAGATGAAGCAGAACGCAGTTCTGTATCGAAGATGAAGTATATATTCCAAACATATTCATAGAAATACATAGAAATACATAGAAGTACATAGAAATACATAGAAACATCTAGAAATACAAAAATAATATTATATAAATATGATGGTGAAATTTGATCCTACAACGTACAGTAAGGTTAAAAATGAGGTTAAGGAAATGTTCCGAGATGAAAAAGTTGGTAAGCAACAAACATACGAAAGTCAGTCAGAATTATTCAAACCAATCATAAATACTACTAAAGAAGCTATGCAAACAATTTCTGATGAGAAACAAAATTTAAATAAAATTTTAGCAATTCGAGATACTGAACAAAGACTTGCTTTAAGAGATGTGATACAAGAAATGTCAGGTCTTACTGATGTATTTAGTGAACCAAAGGAATCTACTCCAATTACTCCAAGAGTTAACTTAAATAAAGATTTTAATGAAACAGATATAGAAAATTTAGAAGACTTAAGCTTTCCACTTCCAGGTGAGGTGTTTCATAACATTGATGAAATTCCTGAAATTCTAAAAGAAGTTACAACCAAAATAAAAAGTCTAGCACAAGAATTTCGAGATGATCGATTATCTAAGAAGTCTGATAGAGAGAAAGAGATATATAATTCACAAAGGATTACTTTAGATAAATATAAGAAAAGGTTAAAGTATATTCAGGAAAGTAAACAGGTAGTTGGTGAGGGAAAAAAGAAAAAGAAACTTGTTAAGAAGAAATGTGGAAGAGGGAGACCTAAAACAAACTACGCTCTAGTATATAGTGATGCAAATGATTTACTTGAAAAATTAGAAGAATATATTGCATCATATCATGCAGGTAATAATGGAGTTTATAATACCATTATTACTATTCTAGATGAGTTATTGAACAATACAATTATCTGTAAGAATACCCACGATCAAATCTTAAAGAGTAATAACCTATAGTGACCTTTGGCCACGTCTTTTATATCTTTTTAAATAAAGATATATAAATACAAATGGCAAAGCTAACGCTGTCTAGTAATACAACTGATTTTACCACAACTCTAAACCCCCCAATATTCCTCGATACAAGTAAAAAATATGAAGCAGCCTTTTTATCATTACACACCTATAATTCTGTACCAAATATTACAGAAACTAATAATAAATTTAAATACTCTACAGATAAGGGGGTTAGTTGGAAAACGATAACATTTGAAAGGGGTGCTTATGAACTGGCTGAAATTAATTCAAAAATAAAGCTCACAGAAGAAATTTCTGAAATTGAAATAGACTATTATAAACCAACGTTTAAAACAATACTTGTTATACCTAATGAAAACTATATGGTAGATTTTGGAGTAGAAAATTCGATAGGTAGAACTTTAGGATTTACAAATGAAAAGTTGGGTTTGGGTACTCATCAATCACCAAACATAATAGATATAGAAAAAGTAAACTCAATACTGGTACACTGTGATATCATTATTGGTACTTACGTTAATAGTTCTCGATCAAATGTTATATATAACTTTACACAAAGAGTAAGTCCAGGATATAAAGTAATAGAGAGACCAAGTCCTGAATTAATATTTCTTCCAGTTGTAGGAAGACCCGATATACAAAGTATTAGGATATGGTTAACAGATCAGGATAATAAACCTATTGACTTGATGGGAGAAAAAATTACTGTTGACATATTGATTAGAGAGGTCAGATCTTTTATATCTGTTTAAATAAAGATGATCGTAAAAAAGAAGAATCAAATGTATGTCCCTTCGGGGGTCCAGAACAAACTTCTGTACACCTCTAAAAGAAATATGATATATGGTTACGGTTTTGTAGATACGCTAAAAGATATTGGTTCTTATATTACTCAAAATAAAGATCTGATTGCTAAACCTATGTTATCATCTTTAGGGGAAATAGGAGCTTTCGCTCTTACAGAAGGAAGTAAAGCCTTAATCAAGAAACTCTCTACTGATAAGAAGAAGCAGTTAGATGATAATTCAAAACAAATACTGGAAAGATTGGTAACTGGTAGTGGTATCAAGAGATTTTAATACCAGTAAATGCAGACAGAAATAGATAACGATGCACTTATATTACAAAGTCAAGTACTTGTTGATAACAGTATTGAAAGAAAAGATTTTAAGACTTTTATTCCTCAAAGTAAAGCAGATTTTAATAATTTTGGACACACAATTGAAATTAGAATCCCAGCTAGTGATACTTATTATATTCCTTCTCAAAGTTATATTGAGGTAAAGGGACAGTTAGTTAGAAATGATAACGATAATGCTTATGCAGCTGATGCCCAAATAGCTTTAATTAATAATGCTATAATGTATATGTTTTCAAGTATTCAGTACAGATTAGGTGGGCAAATAATGGAAACTTTAAATTTTCCAGGACAAACTACATCAATGTTAGGTTATCTAATTTATCCGGATGATTTTAACAGTAGTTCAGGTCTGAAACAGTGTTGGAGTAAAGACACATCTCCTAGTGCAGATAGTAACGAAATTAGTGCATCGGTTAATATACCTGCAGCAGGTTATAGGCCTACTAGAAATAATAATTTTAATCAGGGTTTTGATGTGCGCAGGAAACTTATTATGAGTTCTGATCCTAGAGGAAATTTCTCATTCATTATACCATTTTCTCATATTTTTGGATTCTCAGAATATGACAAGGTCTTATATAATATGGAGCACATTTTAAAATTCACAAGAGGTAGTGACGATTTACCAATACATAGAGCAAATGGCGTTCCTAATGGCAAAATATTACTGAATGATATTAGATGGATTATTCCACAAGTAATACCGTCTCCAATTAAAAGAACTCAACTATTAGAATTAGTGAAAAATAAAGCACTTATTCCATTACATTTTTCTGCAAGAAGTGATGAACATACTACTGTAATTCAAAATGTCCGTAGTTTTAACTGGATGTTAAATAGTTCAGCAGGTGTAGAAAAGCCTAGATGGATAATACTTTCATTTCAAACTGATAAGATTCGTACCCAAGTACAAAATCCTGCAATATTCGATCATGTTAATTTAAGCTCAGCTTGTGTTAAGTTAAATGGGGATAGATATCCATCAGATTATATAGATGTAGATTACGCAAAAAATGATTTCGTTAAACTTTATGAAATGGCTGAAAATTTCAAGAAAGATTATTATGGAATAAATAATTTAATAGGTGGTAATCAAATAAATTTACTTAGTTACAAGGAGCTATATCCTATTATAGTATTTGACGTGAGGCATCAGAGTGAACAAGTAAGATCTAATGTAATGAGTATTAGTCTAGAAATAAAATTTGAACAACCTATACCAGCAGAAACTCATCTCTATGCTATAATACTATCAGATAGATTATTTAGACTAACGTCTGATGGACAGACACCCAGAATGGAAAGTTATTAGGAAATAAATACTGACATTCTGTCAGATCTTTTATATCTTTTAAATAAAGATATAAAATATGTACTGTTTAAAATGTAGAGCCGTAACTGATTCAACAAATATACAAGAAAGAATTTCTAAAAATAACAGAAAAATTTTAATTGCTGTATGTGCACTATGTGGTAAGCAAAAATGTAAATTTATCGCAAGCAAAAATGGTCAAGGTGTATTTAATAATGTTCTATCAAAAATCGGAAATACTGTTGGTGAATTACACTTGCCATCACATGAAGGAGAATATGTAAAAAATGGGTCCTTTAATAATCAAAATAAGTATTCTTATTGCGGTCCTGGTACAAAGTACACACAAAGAAATAGAGAGGGGTACAAGGGGATTAATGAGTTGGATAAAATGTGTAAGTTACATGATCAATTTTATACAGACAATACGGATACAGCTAGTAGAAATATTAGCGACGAGGCTTTAGCACATAGGGCCTATGAAATTTCGAATGATTCTAAATTTGACAGTACTCAAAGAAACATGGCAAAACTAGTGTATTATATTATGAAAAATAAAGCAAGGTTTGGACTCGGTCATTCAAAAAACTTAAAGAAGGGTTCAATTTAAATTTTTGTAATCGAAAACAAAAATTTAAATCTGGACCCTTTGAAGATCTTGCAGAAGAATTACATAAGCCTGTTAGAAGAAAGTTCGAGAAAAGGAAAGTAGAAGTGTACACTGTAGATGATATTTGGGGTGCAGATTTAGTTGACATGAAGGAATGGAGACAGATAAATTATGGATATAAATACATGTTAAATGTTATTGACGTATATTCAAAATATGCATGGAGTATACCGTTGAAAGATAAGAGGGGTGACACTGTCACTGAAGCCTTTAAATATATAGTTAAGGAATCGGGTAGGTGTCCTAGACATATATGGGTAGACCAAGGTTTAGAATTTTATAATAAAAATATGGATCAGTGGTTAGAGGAAAATAACATTAACAGATATTCTACTTATGGAGAACATAAATCGTGTGTTGTTGAACGGTTTAATAGAACGTTAAAAGAAAAGATGTGGAAAAGGTTTACAGCAGAAAATACTAGAAACTGGGTTGATATGTTTGATAGATTAATTACTGAATATAATAATACGGTTCATAGTACTACAGGTATGACTCCTGCTAAATGCAGTAAATTGAAAAGTGTAGAAATTTGTACACAAGAGAAACCTGTCAAGAAACCTAAATTTAAAGTTGGGGATAGAGTAAGAATTAGTCGAATAAAAGGTGACTTTGAAAAAGGTTATATACCAAATTGGTCTGAAGCTATATACGTAGTACATGTAGTAAAACAAACTAGGCCTATAACTTATGTTTTAAAAGATATGAGGGATGAGGTATTAGAGGGTAGTTTTTATGAACAAGAACTACAGAAAACTAATCAAGAAACTTACAGAATAGAAAAAGTACTACAAAAGAAAAAAATTAACAATGCTGAGCATGCATTAGTTAAGTGGATGGGTTATAGCGATAAGTTTAACGAGTGGATACCAGTTAAAAATTTGTATAGGCCTAATATATAGAACACATTTTGTATTACGCAGCATGCTGCATTAACAATTATTATATAGCTGCATGCTGTAATAATCACATTACAGGAGATTAGATACTTTACATAAAGCGTAAAACTCGCAACATCGAGCACTATGGCAAATAAAAGATACCCAATCCAATAGCCCTTGGTCGATGGATACCTACATTTAAATTTCGTGTGCCTAAAACTGTTAACTATTTTAAATAAAAAGTTAAAAAAAATTGAAAAAACTAAAAGAGGACCACCGCCGCAGTCGGAATTGAACTCGGGCCGAATACTACTGCCACTAGTATTGGCTGGTCTACGCTCTAACCACTACGCTACGGGGCCCCCTCTGTATACAGTGTAATAACAGCGATATTTGAAGACTAGTTGCCTGTTACGTTGTCGCGGCATTTTTGAAATACAATATATATAACTTTCACATTAATTGTTTATTGTTTATTCGTTAAATGTTCAGTTTACAAAACTTATAATATAATGCGTAAATAATATATAATAATAATAAGTTATTAATTATTAATATTATTTATTAATGCATTTCTAATCAAGAGATGTCACTAACAACTTCCATTAAAAAGTGTTCCCACATATTTGAATGATACTCGTTATATTTGGTATTAGAGATTATTATTATCGATGTTGTGTAATTTTAATTATAAATATTACACGCTATATTTTAACTTAGAGTCCAGTAGATACATGGTATCTATAGTGGACAAGTCCAAATCCTAATTTTTACGCATTTGAGCGAAAGTAGAGAGCGAAAATGTGTAAAAATTAGGATTTTGAGGCGAGAAAAAATAAGGGGCAACTAGGCTCTAAAAATTGAGCCTTTAGTAGATATATGGTACCTTCAGTGGAGAAACTCTAAAATTCCTAATTTGAGCGAGCGTGGTGAGCGAAAATTAGGAGTTTTAGAGTTTGTGTACTGAAGGTACCATATATCTACTTATATATATATATATATAGGCCTATATATATATATATATATATATATATATATATATATATATATATATATATATATAAAGTAAAGCTGTAAAGCCAAGTATAACGACAGTTTCCCTCTCTCGAAAGTGATATCGGTGACAGACGAGCCCAGGATTTGAACCAACATCGGATATCTTACTGTCACCACCACTGGCTGCAGCCAGTGGCGATATACAATTGTACGCACACACATATATATACAACATGTGAGATCGAAATATGCAGTAGGATTGCACAAGCAAAAGTGGCCTTCGGTAATAGGAAAGAAATTTAAACAAAAAGTCTAAAGTCCACATATTATCACACATATTATAGTGAAACGATCAACTACGTTGATATCTGTTACTTTTAATACCACATGTTAAATCCGATAGGCAATATATTCAATTTTCCGTATAACCACTAATCTGTCCTGCGAATCTCCGAGATTTTACCATCAGATCAGCGCGGCGGGTTATGCAACCGGTCGTATATTTGTAACACTATGTGTGCGCATATTTTAGGTGGCAGTATGTGTGAGCATGAGTGTGTGCAACTCTACAGTGTATATGATTGCTCGTGCACTGTAATTGAATGCGCGTGATTGCATGCGGCATTAAGTGTGCGTGTGCTAGTGGTTGACAATATGTGCACGTACTTGTATGCGGCAATGTGCGCGATATGTTGGTAGTATATAATGATAGAACTCGCGTCGTGACGTGACTCACTTGTTAAGACTCTGGAGGCACAAGAACTATTGTATTGGTCTCATACTACAGGGCTCATATAACTCTACTTTTGCACTGTACGTATAGGTTGAGAACAATGTTTACCTGTAAATATTAAATATACTATGGCTAACCGCACGAAAATAGCACACAAGCTAGCTTTTACTTATGCATGTAAAGAGCAAATATGTCAGATATGATGTAGTGCCTATTGACAGCATTACTGTAAATTTACGACGCAGGAATCATGGTCATTTCGTCTTTTAATTACCTATTTATTTTCAGCTGATCTCAAGTTAATAATCTACATCAATGGGTTTCCTTCTATCCTTGATGATGATTCTCAGAAATCGTTGTTTAAGAATAGAAGTTTTAGAACAGAATAAAAAAGAAAAAAAAAAAAAAGAAATAGAAGAACGAGTTTTTACATGCCATAGGCTATTGGTTAGATTGCTAATTTTTGATTAGCAGATTCTATAAGGTTTGAATTGAAGGCTTACAAGTCATTTTCCTTATGGTGATGAAACTGCTTTAAATAAACTTAGCTTTAGTTAATGGGTCTGTGGTAAGCATTAGTTTCTAGTAAAAAGTAAAATATTCACTATCTTTACTAATAAGACGAGATATCTGAATCTGATGTTAAATAGTTTTTGCTAACAAGTATTACGTACATGTACCTGATAGTTTGTTGAGAAAAGTTTCGAAACAGAAATGGAGTCCAATATATCCCATTCGTACTGGTGTAGTGACAACAACTGCCAGTAAGTCCTAATCAAAATTTAAAAAGTGAAACTATGATCTGTTTCAAGCAGAATAATAAATTAGAGATGGGAATCGAACCGAACTGAACCGAACCCTAAAATCTAGAATTTTTACCGAACCGAACCGAACTCGAACCCAGACTCTGACCGAACCCGAACCGTACCCGAACCGAGACTCTGGCCAAACCGAATCCGAACCCAAATCCAGACTTCGTCCAAGCCGAACTGAACCGAACACTAAAATCTAGAATTTTTACCGAACCGATCTCGAACCCAGACTCTGGCCAAACCGAACCGAACCCGAACCCAGACTCTGGCCGAACCCGATCCGAACCCAAACCCTGTCTTCGTCCAATCCGAACTGAACCAAACTCTTGTAGTTCCTTTCTTCTTCACCAGCCTGACATTAAATAAAGATAGTAAGAACAATACAAATATATATTAGTTTTTGCATTTACATGTCTTACAGTATCTAACAGCATATATTCAGGTAAGGCTGGTTCCGACACAAATTTTAAAATGGTAGCGGTGCAAAGGAATGGTAGCGGGAAACGAGACGGGCCTATAGAAGATAATGGATAGTCTGAAAGATACTGCATTGAAATATGGAATGAAGATTAACATCAAAGAGACAAAGGTGATGAGAGTATTCCATAAAAATCTGAAAATTCTTGACTCAATCTAGATGGATTTGTTCTTGTTAATTATTCTAATTATGATTTTTTTCTAATTTTTATATGCTACCTTAATATTTTTGCAGCCAGATTTACAAATAATTATATATGACATTCTATTTGTGTTAAGACAATCTGGAGTAAATAATTTTGCACCATAGCTATGCAATAATTTCATAACTATTTTCGTAATTTCATAATTGATCTGAGAGTTTCAAATTTGAAACCCTAAGGTAAATTATGAAGCTTATTACTGGTCAGTTGATAGCAAACGGTGTATATTATGATCATTTTTCTATGGAAGTACACATGTTTACCAAATCATCTTTATTTGACATTTTTATGTTACTAAATTGCACTTTGTCTCTGAAATATTGGATCAAAGAATTTACGTGAGACATTTTCACTTAAGTATAAACGTATCTAATATGTAGGCCTATAGTGACAATCAAAATTAAAAAATTGATGAAGCACTCTATTTACTCGTTATAATCAAGGAGAATATTTCAGATACAATCTCTCTCTCTTCAGTGCACTGCCAAGTGGCAGGTTCAAGGTAAATATTCGTACTCAAAGTTTGTTTTCTCGCTCCAAGAGGGCACTCCTTGGATCAACAAATTAATCACTTCACAAAGTCTATGCCTTATCCATACCTTATGTAACCTATAGCGTGGGAAAAATATGGCTTCTGAGGTGGTTTCCCGTTGCTTTCCTCAGTTTGGTGGATTAATTACCATTTAATCCTGGGGCAAAATATTTCATGGTGAGGTGGGTCCCCTCTTGCCGTCCTCAGCTCCTGCCTTTTGGCGCTTCTTACGTACACGCGGCAGATTGTTTGCGGTTGCCCAATTCTGCAGTGGTACAACCACACCAGAGCACAACACGGGGATCAGATACAATAATAAAGCTAAATATCTATGTTATGAACATTTGTTGGTCAACTTACAATATTTTAAGAAATGTATAGGAATAAATACCACTTCTTTCCTTTTTTCATTGTCATATTTTTACCCAGGTGAAAAAATGTGGCAGCTATTATGACTTAATGAATTTTTAAGCATATTTACCATAAACCATTTTAAACATGTTTGTCATAACCATGATTATTATAAGTAAAGTTAAACAATTGCAACATTATCCAAACCAAACCATTTCCAACTCGAATCGAACTCTTGCGAATTGGAAAGCAAGCCGAACCCGAACCCTTGTTAGAACCGAAGCCGAACCGAACTTTCTTTTTCAACGAACCGAACCGAACTCTCAAATTGTCGACTGCTAACCGAACCCGAACCGAACTTTCATTTTCAACGAACCGAACCGAACCCGAACTCTGGAAATTCATAAAAGTCTCATCTCTAATATTAATACCAATTTGTCTGTTTTAACATCGGCCATATTGAATTGAGAACGGGATACCAATGCCTGCCCAAATTTACTTGAGAGCAGTGTAGCAATCCCTGTCTCAATGGACTTGAGAGCAAATGATGTCATATTAATCCCTTACCCGTGTTGTGTCCGGGTTGCAGAAAAATAGACTAACCGTGGATTAGGCTTGTCGTAAGAGGCGACAAAGCACTAAGATCCAAACCTACATCAAAAAGGGCTTTCGGTTGGTGTTTCAGTAGGCTTCAGAAATTGCTAATAAATTTTCTAAAACCAATGAAACATTTTCTATTCGTATTCCGACCCTAGCTGAACTGAGATTAAAGGCATTATGATGATGATGGTGATGATGATGATGATAATAGTAATCCCATAAAATGTAATCATATTGATTCTAACGAAATCAGTAGGCAGGTAGTGCTATCCTGCTCTGAAGGCAATATGGGCAGGCAGTAAGGACAGGCGTTGCTGTCCTACGCTGAAGCCTGTCCTACGTTGCGGCAGGCATTGCTATCCTTATCTTTAGTCAATGGGTTTAGGCATTTCTATGCCTCCATGAAGTCATTAGAGCGGGCATTGTTATTTTTATCTCTAGGAGTCCATTAACACTACTTCAGAGAAATAACGATCTTATTTTTCCTCATTCGTTACCTCGAGAACTTTGTGGAATTTGCAACAGACGTTCGTCAATAAAGTTACTAACTAGATACTTACTAAATATAAATTAGATATTTAAGTTTGTAGTTGCTTGCTTATTTTCAAGTAAAATCTATTTAAATTTAGAAGCAGCCTAAATAGATTCTGCATAAATATGATTTTAAATCATTTTGTACCTAGATATGTGCTGAGGGATCTAGATAAAATGTGCCATTGTTTTAGATTGCCTATAAATTGTTCGATGGTTCTAGCCAATAGAGTGTCTTATGGTAGAAGCGGGATTTTAATTTAGGAAGCTTTTAATGCTAATGCTGGAATTAGGAATTCTAGTTAAGTTTCTTATATTTCATTTTGATTGTTTTATGATCCTATGTTTATGTGTGTATGTGTGTGTATATATTTATGTGATGCATATTGAGCCTGTCTGTTTTTGACGAATAAAGAAATGAATATAATATAATATAAAGTGAAATGTTGAATACACTCAAGTACGTTCTTATAAATCTATGAACTATGAATAAATCTATTTTTTCTCAGGGGCTTTGAGTCTGCATGATGGCTGATTTCGGTAAGAAGGTGTGGGCACCTCACCCTATCGAGGGCTATAAGCAGGGGAAGATATGTGATATAGGTCCTGATGGGATCACTGTGGAGCTATTGGAACGACCTGCTGGTCAGAAGCTGAGCGCTCCATTCGACAGCGTCTACCCTGCCGAAGAGCGTGACAACAAGGATGTGGAGGATAACTGTATGTTTTCCCTTCTATATATGGTTCCTTCAGAACCTACCTTAATGTTGCTCCACTAAGTATTAATTAAGATTAATTTTCAACTGTATGTCTCAGATCCACAAAGGTCTCGAGATGTCGATTGGATTAATTGTTTGGACTGGTTTTGTGTTTTTTGCGCAGTTTTTGGACCATTTTTTCTCATTGGCTTAGATTGGGACAGTAGTACTCGATGTTTTCTTTGACGACAGTATCTCTTTAATTGTTGTTATTGTTGTTAATTGTTGTTAATCAAAGCTTCAGAAGTCGATATCACGAAATGTCAGGCAGTCTGTGAAGCAGTCTCAACTATATCTTACAAGTTACCTTTGATAGACTGTTATTGCGCCGCATATTTGAAATTCTCTTCCAGCCTTCCTAGTCGTCCCATCAATTGGAAGTTTGGCGCAAAACATAAAGGGTAAATGTTTAATAACGACTAAGCCTATTCCCTCTTTCTAGGATGATGGAATATGCTTAAAGAATCACCTACAAACGAGCTCCAAAACTAAACAAGTCTTAATTAAGACTGGGACAAATATTCGATATGTTGTACTTCATTTGCATTTTCAATCCTAAAGCTTTAAGTAGGCCTAATCCACACATCTGCACTTCCTGTACGCTGAACTATTTGAATGGGTCATGTATGCATATGCATATATATATATATATATATATACATGTATATATATATATATATATATATATATATATGATGACAGTGTATATATATATATATATATATATATATATACATGTATATATGATGACTGTATATATATATATATATATATATATATAGATATATATTATAATATTATATATATAATTTATATATTCATATATAAATATATATATATATATATATATATATATATATCTTTCAGTGCACTGCCAAGTGGCAGGTTCAAGGTACATATTCATACTCAAAGTCTGCTTTCTCGCTCCTTAAGAGCACTCCTTAGATCAACAAGGTAATCCCTTCACAAAGTCTATGCCTTATCCATACCTTATGTAGCCTATTGCTTGGGAAAAATATGCTTCTGAGGTGGTTTTCCGTTGCCTTCCTCAGTTAGGTGCATTAATTACCATTTAATCCTGGGGGAAAATATTTCATGGTGAGGTGGGTCCCCTCTTGCCATCTTCAGCTCCTGCCTTGAGTCGCCTCTTACGTACACGCGGCAGATTGTTTGCGGTTGCCCTATTCTGCAGTGGTCCAACCACACCCGAGCACAACACGGGCATATATAATATTATATATATATATATTTATAGATATACACATGTATAAGTAATAATCCGCATCAACCCTCATGGAACAAGTTTAAACCAGATCGGGATCCAAATACACTGTCGCAAAGTCCCAAATTTTAGTGTATATCTATATAGTATATATTGATATCCAGTGTATAATACACTATTTTATATTATAGATATTTTAATTATAGTATATATATAATATACAGTCTATACAATGGCTTTACATTAGGATTATATATTTAATATAATAAATCGACTATATGGATTATTTATAGTATCTATGATACAGTATATAGTATGGAGAGGATATAAATAGTGAGTCTGATATATATATATAGATTATATAACGTTATATAATAGTTATATATTATACACATGGTAATATATATATATATATATATATATATATATATATATATATATATATACATAAGTATATTCATTTATACATACATATATTCATTTTTCTCCCAGCCTCGTTTATAGCATTATGAAAAAACTGAAGATCTCTTTATCCTCAGGGCCAGATGGGTTCCCCTATATTTTTCAAATCTCTTGTGTCTAGTCTTTCATACCCACTCTGTATTCTCTTTCAACATATCTTCAGGTTAGAAAAAATTCCAAGCATATTGAAGAACGCATATGTTACCCCGGTTTTTAAAAAAGGAAAATCTAGCTTAGCCTAAAACTACCGATCAATTTCTTTAAACTCTGTAACTTGTATAATTTTTGAATGCACTATAAAAGTCGATGATATTAAATCTGAAAATAAGCTTATTACTAGGGTTCAGCATGGTTCTATTGCACAGAGATCAACATGCACAAACTTGTTGGAAGCTTTATATGACTGGACACTGACTATGAAAAATGGTCATTACACAAGAGTTGCCTATATTGACTTTGCCAGAGCATTCGATTCAATTTGTCACTCAAAATTGATTTACAAGTTGTCTATGGTTATTACTGGCTCCATGTTGTCTGTTCTTAGGTCTTATCTTGAAAACATATCACAGCATGGCAAAATTCAGAATGCTCTCTCAAAATCTGTTTTAATCAGTAGCGGGATCCCTCAGGGAAGGATCCTTGGTCCTGTTTTATTTGTTTTGTATGTCAATGAATTGAGTAATTTGTTTCCTGATTCAGTTAAATCTACATATTCTGCCGATGATGCTAAAATGTACAGCCAAATTAAATGTGCTGCTGATTTAGTAAATTTTCAACATTGTCTTGATAAATAGTCTATGTGGGTGAATTTATGGCAACTGAGTATATCAGTCAGTAAATGTTGTACTACATATGGACATTTTAAGTACCAATAGACTAAATATTGATTAGTCTTGTAAAAATGCTATTAAATTGATATTAATAACGTTATCCAAATCCGTGATTTTGGTGTAATAGTTGACGCTAAAGTATTGGTTACTGCTCATATCGCCAAAATAGTCTCCACTGCCAAACAGAGAATTGCGTTACTTTTCAGGGCTTTTTTAATCCGTGATTCTAAATACCTTGTTTTGGCCTTTAAATCCTACATTCTTCCGCTCCTCGATTATTGCACTCCAGTTTGGTCCCCGCACTGTATGAGAGACATTATTATATTGGAAAGTGTCCAAAGAAACTTTACTAAAAGACTTCCAGGATTGCAAAATATGCCGTATGATGATGCCAGGCTTAATGCAGTAAATTTGATTACCCTGGAACGAAGTCGCCTACACTTTGACCTAATTTTCTGCTATAAGACTCTGAATGGATTAGTGGTGGAGGGGGACATTGATGGTTATGGTCTAGAGCTCACTACCAGAAAATCTAGGAGAAATTCTTTCAAATTAGTGATTAATAATCCTAAAAAATTGATATACGCAAATATTTCTTTTATTTCCAGGGTATGGGAACCATGAAATTCTTTACCAGATAGTGTTGTTTTAGCTAAAAACGTTAAATCTTTCAAAAGCCGACTCCTAGATATTGATTTAAATAAGTTCTTAATTTTTAAATCGAGTACCTAATATTATTAAATTATTTCTAGAATTATCGTTATGCACTGTATTGCATGCTCATTCTAATTTCATTCTTCTTCAGTGCAGTGTATTTTGTTATTCTTTAATGCTAATGTGTAGGGGTATTGTAAAGCATGTAGATATATATGCTGGATTGATCAAATGTCTTGATTTGCTGTAAGCTTATAAGTACTTTATACGGTTTGGATATGTTTGCTTAGGGGACATGTCAGTGCTTTTGTGGCCTTTGTGTCCTTTTTCACTTTGCCTTATGTACTACTTGCGTATGTTACTACCTAAAGTGAAATAAATACGATTCAGTTCAATTCAATACATGTATAGGCCTATATCAACGAGGCTACTCTACAGAATTTATGTTTATTCTGTGGTGTAGGTGCTCTGATGTACCTGAATGAAGCCACGTTGTTAAACAACATTAGGATCAGGTACATGAAGAATGACATCTATGTAAGTTTTCTAATGATTCCAACATATTATCTAATATCTGTAATATGAATTCCCCGTGTTGTGTCCGGGTCGTTTGAAGAATTTGACTAACGGGTGACTGCACGTGTCGTAGAAGGCGACTAAAGCACTAAGATTCATACCAACGTCAGAAAGGGCATTCGGTTGGTGAGCGCCTAGGCTCCAGTAATTGCCACAAAACTTAAACGAATGGATGAAAGAAAGTCTATTCGTATCCCGACCCTGGATAAACTGGGATTTAAGGAAAGATGATGATAACGATGATGATCTGTAATATGAATATCACTTGACCACTCTCTGCTCTTGCTATTACAGCGCTACAATAGAAGAGTATTTTCTACTTCTAGTAGCGCCGTAGGTATGTTAGATGATTTAAAGACCCACTCATATATGGAAATGAAAAGGAAAGCGGAAGACAGAGAAGAGTGGAGACGTTATATATCATGAACCTGTCAGTAGGCAGTGCACTAAAAGAGAGAGAGAGTAGCACCGTAATGTGGTTATAATTGTTATCATTGTTTTATAATTATCATTGTTATTTTTATTTGTAATCATTGTTGGAGTTGGTGAGTTATTAGAACAGATAAGAGGTGATAAACGACGTGGGATATATTTGGCGGTCACTTATATACCAAGGGCAGAGGCCGTGGAATGTAGTAGTAGTACATATGTTTATTAAGAAATTCATCAAACATCGACAAATAATTGTGAAAACAGATAAATCAGCAGACAAAAGTGGGAATCAACATATGTAGCATCAAACAGAAACTAAAATTTGCTCATCACGGCCATCAGAGAGGGTACTGAAGTACCCTATCGAGCTGACCACCGCAGTAAACAAAAGCAAGAAGGAGATCGAAGAAACACTAAAGTTTCGTCTAAAGCATGACAACAGTATGTTATGTTTATGTCACTAGGATTGTAAATGTATTACCCAAAATAATACATGATACGATTATCTAATATATATCAGATTTTAAATAGTAATTCAATAATTACCAAGTTTCCATAAGAAAGAGTCTGTATGACACCTTAAAAGAATTAAAAGAGTTTAAGTTGCGAATTGCAATAGGTATAGCATTCCATATTGAGCATCCTTCAAATACATTAGATGAGAAGTTAGAACGATTCGCAGGTAAAGAAAGATAATTGGATACCGAAAGCCTAGTCTGATAGCCGCTATTTAAAAGATTAGATATAAACATATTTTTATAACTTTAGACATGCAACCTTCGTGGTATAAGCACTTATAAATCATAATGGCAGTCATAGACTTATACAACAGATGTATCGGCAAGGTACTGTAGTTCTCATAAAGGAGCTTGGTTTTATATCGTCTGTCTTGAACCTGGAGAATCCTAATGATTCCAAATGAATGTCAGTAAGCGGTCTGACTGCATTTGTGCAAATTTGAAATCTAATGCTTGCTCATGCCATTGACAGGCCTTCTAGACCAGCAACTTCGTAACAGTTGGCTTTAGTTTAATCTTTTACAGTGGTGTGTATTATTTTAGCTGATAATCCTTCTGAGTCACTGTAAGAAATGTGTACGCCATAATAAGTTAAATTACATCAGTGGAGTTCTGTTATGTCCGGCGCACTGTAGAGCAAACGAAATACAAAGCTGCGTGGGTTTTAGAGGACGAATCATAGCAAGATCGGATGGAAAGCAAAGAAGAACTACCTCATCTAGCGGCTCTATTTTCTGCGAAAAATGACGTCAAAGGGGAAAGGGCTACACTCAAGTGATTGATATGGGAGATTCGAATGCCGTGGTTGTTGAAGGTAAGAACGGAAAGGAAATTATTGACTTGAGTTTTGTCTGGGAGAGAGGAAATTATAAACCCAGCTCAGGGGTTGATTGATCCCAGCTCAGGGGATATGAAACCCAGCTCAGGGGTTGATTGATTTCTGCAAAAAGATAAAGATTATGGCAACAAATACGTGGTTCAGACATGAGAAGAGAAGGCGATACACATGGAGGAAGCCTGGAGATTCTGGAATATTCCGATTTAATTATATTTTAATTAAGCAGCAGTCCAAATAGTGTGAAAAATTCAAGAGTTTATCCGGGAACTAATGAATAGTCAAATCACAATATAGTGATGGCCAAGATCGAATTGAGATTAGAGAAAATTCAGTCAAGAGAAATGGTATTATGAACTGAAATATGAGTAGATTAGAAGAAAAGAGTGGTCCATTTCAAAGAACTGTAGGGATATAAATGGAGATTGAAAAAGTGAAGATTCACAATAATGGAGGAGTAAACGAGAAATGGAACCAGGTAAAGAAGGCCACAAAATTAGCAGCCAAAGAAGTATATGTTTTCAAAAGAGTAAAAAGAGCCAAAAAGGCTGGAATCCCAAATGAAATGTTGGACAAGGTGGATAAAAGAAGAAAATGGTAAATAGTCTGAAAGAATATGGAAACAGGCAATATGCTAATTAAGGATCCTCTTGCGTATTGTTATTTGTTTATCTAACTGCATGCACGTTCCTATTGTTTGTATAATATAATCTGTGCTGCGATGAACAAATAAACGATACTAAATACTAAATAAATAAATAAAAATTAGTATCTCCAAATAACTTAAAAGAAAATTTTAAATTAATAGAATTGGTGATATAAGATAATCAAAGAGGACCTGAGATATGAAAGTAGAAATTTTAAAGCTGTTAGAGAAATGAAGGAAATAGAAGGAGAATCACATGAATGACTAGTAAAATTATGCATGAAAGTATAATAACACCATGATATTTCTAGAGGATTTCGCCAGATCAGTAATTATTCCGTGTTGTGTCCGGGTTGCTGAAGAATAGAACAATCGTAGACAGTACGTGTTGTAAAAGGCGACAAAGCATAATAAGATCCAAAAAAAGGTCAGAAAGGGCATTCTGTTGGTGAGCGCCTAGGCTCCTGAAATTGCTATATTATGTTCTAATAATTTTTAAAATAATTTAAAGTTCTCAAACCCTGGCTGAACTGGGATTCAAAGGAAGAAGAAGAAGATGATGATGATGATGACGGTGGTGGTGGTGGTGATGATGATGATGGTGGTGGTAGTAGTGGTGGCGGCGACGGCGGTTGCTGTAACTGGTGATGGTGATATTGATGGTGAGAAATTGTCCAAATTCCCAAACAAAGAAACGCAGTAGGATGTTGGGGCTACAGCACAATAAGCTTAAAATCACATGCGTCACAAATTTTATTAAATGTAATAAACAAACGCATTCAATCCAAAGTATAGATGTTGTCAAGTAAATCACAATTTAGATTTAGAAAGGGAAGCTGCACAAGAGAACTTATAGGGATAGTTCTAGTAATGTATGAACTAGCTTATGGCAGGTAAATAAGGTTTTTACATGATTTGTAGAATTTGAGAAAGCTTTTATCATGGTATACTGTGTGGAGATATATTGAGCTGCGTTAGAAATGTTGAGATAACTCTGAGTGGACTGGAGATATATGAGATTAATTATGTATTTTTACCAGAATCAGAACCTAATACGGTGGCAGAATTGATATCAGGTGGCTAACGAATTTGACGCACTTGTCGGATATGAAGCAAGAAGGAACGACAAATTGATGAAATATAAGTTTTAAATTTGAGTTCTGAATCAATAATAACGTTCTCGTTTGTTGATGTAAATTGAACGGCAGTGGATAGAAATATGTGGAGGAGTTATAATTAGACTAAAGTGAAATAAATCTTTGAGTGTCTTGTGATGAAGGATTTTCTTTTCTTAATTTCGCTTCATAATTAACCTCATTTCATCGATTGATCTTTATTTCAGTTGTTCAAAGCAAGCAAATTATTATAGGCTATATCTATCTCTCTTCGCGGTTTTGACAAAAGGCAAGTGCATTTTACATATCCATGCACACTATATGCTTTTATACTCCGAATCAACACTTCATTAAACAAAAAAGTTTGTCTTTAATTATAGTGTAGCCTTTGGTTTGGGACTAATAGAATTAGTCATCAGCTATATTACAAGTTAGCAATGTAGTGCAGTCAGTTAGCGCACCGTTAATGTTATAAATAAAGCTTAAGGTTGTTGCTTGTGGCCTGCAGACGTATGTGGCAAATATTCTCATAGCTCTCAACCCATACCACGAGATGCCTCAGCTCTACTCGTCTCAAACCATCAAGTCGTATCTCGGTAAATCGCTCGGCACGATGCCTCCTCATGTCTTTGCCATAGGTTAGTATGATGATGCTATTTCTATTACCTAGACTACTGTTAGTATCATAAAATATTCAATTTTTGCAATTTGTCTCTATCAATTTTGATATTTCACAAGTTGCCGTCATCAGGTTACAAGACTGAGCAGTTCCATAGTCCGTCTAATCTTGACAAATTAAACGTTTCATTGTAGCTGGTAATGATACTGCTTTAGAAATTTTCAGAATCAGGTGATGTTGTCAGATAAGTTTCGTCTGGTAGACACTCTCTGACATCCAGATTATCTTGTATTATATTTCTAGCTAATTAATCCAACCTACGCTTGAAAAGTCTACTAAAAATTATAGCTTACATAATATATGCCCATGATGAGTATGGAGCATTTATGTTAGTATTTTATTTCGACTAATTGAGATCTGGCGTTTCCTTCTGGGGATTGCTTTTGCTGCTTTTCATTGTATAGAAGGTTTCCGCTTGATACTGGTAAAAAGCTGGTAAAGCTAAGTTTAACGTCAGTTTCCTCACTCGAAAGCGATGTCAGTGACGGGCGAGCCCAGGAACATGTTAACAACGATATGAGTCTTCATCTCTAGATACTCTGCATCCAATATTCATCTAACAGAAGACGAACTTGCTCATATTGAAGATTGGGCCAAAATTAACAATCTAAAATTAAATAGAAGAAAATCAAAAGAAATTATATTTCACTCCCCAAATAATAAGAGGTAGGCTTCTGCAGCCCCTCATCTTGAAGGCATAGAAAGCGTTCAGATATGAAATGTTTGGGTGTTACCATCTCCTCCAATTTTTCTTTTTCTACTTACATTAGTAATCTTTTATCCTCAAGTTCAAGCAATATTTTTGCTTTGTATAGTCGACGCACTAAAGGACTATCCAATGAACACATTCAGAGAGTATTTCAAGCATCTACATTAAATAGGCTTCTCTACGCATCCAAATTTTGGTGGGGTTTTACTACTGCGGAAGATAGAAAGAGACTTGAAACTTTTTTAAAGCGAGCTAAAAAGGCAAATTTCTGCAACTTGGAATAGTGTTTTGAAGATTTGTGTGCTTCAGCTGATTATAGTGATAGCGGCCATCTACTTACCCCACCCTTTGCCTCCGCTTACTTATCACTCATATCTACATGTAACTAGAAGAAACGTTGCCGGTAGAAATTTCACACTTCCTACTAAAAGAAATAGTTTAAGTGACAAGAACTTTATTACCCGTATTATACTTGATGATGCTAGAAATTATTTACTTTTAACTTATAATGCCAATGCTCAGTAACACAAAACAACTTCAGCAGTTAAAAAAAACCTACTTGTTTTTTTTAACTGCTGAAGTTGTTTTGTGTTACTGTTTAATAATGCTTAGATAGCTATATGTGACTTAACAGCTCTTAAAGTAGGATAAGTTTGCCTTGGTCAGTTTTTATGTTATCTTATCATTTTCAATCTTATATTTTGGATTTTGTGTTGCTTTTCTGCCTGTATCTGTTACATTGCTATGTTATCTGTCATATTGTTACTGGCTGCGGTTTGTCAGATTCATTATGGAAATTAAAAGGAATAGATTATATATTTAGTAGCATTACGTCAACTAAAGACTAATTTTCAGAAAGCATCAAATTATTGCAATGTGCTAGAATTTAAAATATATATATTTTTTTGTTCGCGTAGTTACACACTTGACATACCGCAAGTGCTACGTAGTTTCCTTTCTTGGTTTCTGTTTTTGTAGTTTCATTATTTCCTCCATTCCCCTCCATGGTTATTAGTAATCGTTGCCTTTTGTTGGCGCATCAATTGCAGCCGGCGCGGATTTAAGAATAACCTTCCAATACCCTCGGGATTTTTTTCTTTCAAAGCTCTCAACACTCGGTCTTCTAAGGTGGTCGCCCACAAAGTACTAACCGGCGCGATGTAGCTTAACTTCGTTCAACTGACGCGCAGCTTAACCGAGTGCGCTAATCCCGCCTGCCCCCCCCTCCATATGATTGATTGTGATTGTATGTTTAACTGATAAGGCTTATAGAGACATGAAAGCCTATGACTGACGTGTTTTATTTCTAGCTGATAAGACTTATAGAGACATGAAAGTGTATGACTGACGTGTTTTATTTCTAGCTGATAAGGCTTATAGAGACATGAAAGTCCTGAAGGCCAGTCAGTCAATTGTTGTCAGTGGTGAGTCGGGCGCAGGAAAAACTGAATCGACGAAATACATACTGAAGTATCTAACTGACTGCTGGGGTACGCAGGCTGGCCCTATAGAACAGAGAATCGTTCAGAGTATGTATTTAGAAAATATACATACATTGTATTTAAGTGTTTACGCTTATTGAACTTTATTATTAACGCTTTATTAGAACTTTAATTTTTGTTAAACTTTGATCATGCGTGTAATTTCAGCGCCAATGTATGGAATAGGGATACATCAAGTTGATAATTAGACATTTTTATTCGACAATTGTTTATTTGCAATATATACCTTATTTTTCATGTCCTTCTTAATCACCGCAACCCACGTCAGTTGTGGTCTATCTCTCTCTAGCTTAGCATCCAGCTCTTCCCTCCAAACTTTCTTTACTACATCCTCATCTGCCTTTCTCACATTTGCCCATACCATCTCCATCTCAATCTCATCGTTACTGGCTGGAACCAGTCGGGATGTCGGTAAGATATTTGATCGTGGATCAGTATGTGCAGAGTTCAAATCCTAGGCTGGCTCGCCTGTCACTGACATAGCTTTCGAGTGAGGAAACTGACGTTAATATTAGCTTTACCCAGCTTTTATCTCGACTAGAGCCTACCTATGAGGGACTTAGGTTCCACAATGGACTTACACTGTTCTGTATTTGGTGGAAACCGACGCCAAAGTCAATCTCTGCCTCGAATAGCTCTATTTACTAATCTAATAGGAAGTACTCAACGATTTTTTATATATAAATGGTATGAAATGTATTATTCAAAGAAAGCGCTAAATATAGATGAACACTGAATGGTCAAAACAAATTAAAATGAAACAAATAGAATCAAATTACGATCGAATGTTCATTGACAATTAATATCCGAAACGAAAACTCTATTGCAATTCGAATATAAAGCAAATAAACTCAATGAGTCTTTTATAACAACCACTATACTACAAATACTAATGAGTACTTCTAAATATAATATGTACGTTACACTAACTAGTGCACTAATAAAATAGTTAATTCAGCACAAAATGATATAGTAAAACCTCCGATATCTCTGATCAGGTTATATTTAATTATATTATTACTATATTTAGAAACGGCGTTAAACTATGCTAGATGATCAATTCTTCCTTGGATCATCTCTATTCAGTTGATTCAGTTCTCTTATATCTCCTCCTATATCCCTAGAAAAACACGTGATCCTTCAGAGGTGACTAGATCTGCACGTCCTCTCTGTTTGATCCCTCTTGATCAACATTTTTTGTTCTTTCTCTACACAAGGCCACCTCCTCTCCTGGGAATTCCCTGACGCTAGGACAGTACACAACTGATTTCCCAAAAATAACAATCTAACTAACATTACAATACACAAGAGAAAACAGAAAATAAATAATAATAAATTCATGGGCAAAACCTTATAAATGATTTAAATTGTGCAAATTAGTAATATTTAATGTTTTCTAATTTTACAAAAATCTGGCTTCTCAAAAGACATTTATCTTGTATACTATGAATGTTAAAAGCACTCTTACAAAACTGCAGATCATTTATTTTTGAGACCTGAAATACTTTAAATAAAGCTCTATTGAATGTACATGTATATTCTAGATTATGCAGGCTGCGCATTAAAAACAATAACCCCTTAGCAAAATTATGATAGATTAGTCAATTCTTGATATTATACTGTGAAACTTTAGAGTTCTCTTGTAGAAGAATATTGCCACCAGCTGACTAAATTTTGTAAAAACACTTATAACCCATCTTAAAAAGGCAACCCTTTTCTAGAAGCTTACAGTGTATTATTTTGCAAGTAACTCATTGCTTACAGCTTACAGTGTATTATTCTTTAGGTAACCCACTGCTTACAGCTTACGGCAACTTGTATAATTTTTGCCGCTACATGTAGCCCACTTGCGGTGCATTTTCTGTCAGGTAACCCATTGCTTGAAACTTACAGTGCTTTTTTTGCAGGTAACCCATTGCTGGAAGCTTATAGTGTATTATTTTGCAGGTAACCCATTACTAGAAGCTTATAGTGTATTATTTTGCAGGTAACCCATTGCTGGAAGCTTATAGTGTATTATTTTGCAGGTAACCCATTGCTGGAAGCTTATAGTGTAATATTTTGCAGGTAACCCATTGCTGGAAGCTTTCGGAAACGCTAAGACTGTTCGCAATAACAACTCGAGCAGATTTGGAAAATTTGTTGAGATTCATTTTGACGCCAAGGTTTGTAGAAATTTACTCTTTAGTAGGTTAATCTATAAAGTCAGCAAAAGCTGGTAAAGCTAATGTTAACGTCAATTTCCTCACTCAAAAGCGATGTCAGTGACGGACGAGCCCAGTATTTGAACACCGCACTTACTGATCCGCGGTCGAATACCGTACCGACATCGCCACTGGCTTCAGCCAAAAATATGAAAAGGAATTGTGAATACCATAGCAATTCTCATTAGGCTTACATACAAACTAACGCAGATGACGTCAGAAACGTTTGAGGTATGTGCGCAGGTCTGTGACTTGTGACATATACCTAAAATTTTTTGACTTCTTCTTGTGACTTGCAGAAGCTTATGAGCTACCACTGTCTCGTTCTAAATTACTGCATCTTCTTCTTCAGTGCACTGCCAAGTGGCAGGTTCAAGGTACATATTCATACTCAAAGTCTGTTTTCTCGCTCCATAAGAGCACTCCTTAAATCAGCAAGTTAATCCCTTCACAAAGTCTATGTCTTATCCATACCTTATGTAGCCTATATCTTGGGAAAATTATGGCTTCTGAGGTTGTTCCCCATTGCCTTCCTCAGTTAGATGGATTAATTACCATTTAATCCTGGGGGAAAATATATCATGGTGAGGTGGTTCCCCTCTTAACCATCCTCAGCTTCTGCTTTAGTCGCCTCTTACGTACACGCGGCAGACTGTTTGCGGTTGCCCTATTCTGCAGTGGTCTAACCACACCCGAGCACAACTACTGCATAGCTACCTTGAAATGCGACATAACTCTCTTGATGTGATGTTTACCTTTTTAGTTTGCTCAAAAGAAATAAAATATGAACCATTTAGAAAGTGACAGTAGTTTTGCACTATTTCCTCCATGTAATGATGACTTCCATCTGAAAATGCAATCTGTTGTTTATGTAGCGGTAGCATTAAACTACTTATTTCAAGACTGGTAACAAAAATTAAATAAATTCGAAATGTTCTGCAGAGGCTAAGAACTATCATGACACTTTTTCACGATTTTTTAAAATACTAAATTTAGTGCTAGTACAGAATCAGGTTTGTGTCAAATCTAGTATCAGGTTTGTAGATGATAATCGTCACCGTGTAGTGTTTTGACGCCTGTTCGTGCGAAGTCTGTAAGAGACGTCCCTGACATTGCCTTATGGCGGGGAACCGGACGTTAAATTATTATTGATTGATTGTTTGATTATTATCTCATGTATGTTGTGTACTACTAAAGAATCAGGTTTGTGGATGATTAATATATCATGTATGTTGTGCAAACAGGATTGTTTTTCAGAGAATCGAAGCTGAGGGAAGCATAGGAGGCCCCTCGTCATAAGCAGAATCCCCAAGAATAATTGTATATCAAAACGAATGGTATAGATGATTTAAAAATCCCTTCGTATGTGGACATGAAGAGGAAACTGGAAGATAGAAGTGAGTGGAGGCATTATATATCATGGACTTGCCAGTAGGCAGTGCACTAAGAGAGAAAGAGATAGAGAGTACGTTATGTGATACTATAGAATCAGCTTTGTAGATGATTAGTATCTCATATTTGTCGTGTGCTACTATAGAATCAGGTTTGTGGAGGATTTATATCTCATTATCTGTTGGAGAAATCTCGTATCTGCACACAGAGTGCTGAGGAGAGAAACTATCACATCTTCTATCGCCTCTGCGCTGGTGCGCCTGATCAACTCAAGCAGGCTTTGAAACTTGGATCTCCAGATCAGTTTAACGTGAGATTTTAAAATTCTATTCTAGCTATCTGAGTGTTTAGCAAGTTGTGTGCTTAGGTTGTGTCTAGATGAAATTCTAACAAATATTTCTATTTCTGTTTGCTCACAATTCCTTATTTTAAGTTTTGGTTGGATTTTCTGTGTGTTTTCTTAAGAATTCCTATGTGAATTTTAATTTTAATTTCGTTTATTCTCAAGAAACCGCTTGTGAACATTACACACACACACACACACACACACATACACACACACACACACACACGCACACACACACATACACACACACACACACACACATATATATATATATATATATATATATATATATATATATATATATATATATATATATACGTTGTATATCAACCATTAGAGCGAAAAGTCAATCATTTAAAGCGAACTGGCTATCATTTAGAGCGAATAGGCAATCATTTGGAGCTGATAAAGCTAAGGTTAACGTCAGTTTCCTCACTCGAAAGCGATGTCAGTGACGGGCGAGCGCAGGATTTGAACCCCGCACATACTGAACCGCGATCATTTACTTTTAGCATTGCCAATTCTCTGAAGATAGATGAATATTGGTTGAGTACTATTTTGAAAAAGTAGTCAACACGTAAACCCCAATTCTGCAAATGCCCTTCCTTAGATTGATTTCCCGGATTTTGATTTGTTCCGTGTATTTGACATTGTACTGTCCTGTTTTTATGTTTGGAATTGGTTTCACTGTGGTCATTTTTGTCGTATAGAACAGTAGCACTGTACTCATCACATTATTTTATTTGTTCTCATTTTTTTCTCTTCTGTTATTTATCATTTTGATTTCTGTTTTAAAATATGTACGTTAATCGTCTATTTCGAGCTAGATCTATTGAGATTTAGTTGATATCGCTTATCGTCAGGAAGGCGTACAGTAGCAGCAAATTTCATTGTAAATCTGCAATCACGCACAATAGAGTGTGCGACATCTTCCTTCAATAGATATATTCTTATTTATATTTTATTTCTAGAGTTATTTTTGAAATGAAAAACTATCATGCTGAATTTCAGACTATCAGTTTACAATAGTAAAATGAACTATTTCATATTTTACACAATTGTTTAGTATCTGAACAGAGGCTGCACTCAATATTTCTGCTCTAAAGAAAGTGACAAGCTGCTTAATGCTAACTATAAAAGTCAAATGGTAAGCTGTATAGTAATTTATATTTTGTACGGTTCACAATATATGCCTTTGGTCGTACTCTAACATGTGAGGCTTTTCATAATGGCACTCGAGTGACGTTGCGGTTTGAAATAGGATCAAGCTGCTGATGCTGCTCTTCAACTTGTTCGGTGTTGTTTTGTTTAACCTCTTTCCTGACGCAACTAATGTTCAACTAATGTAACTAACATTAATGTCGTAGCTTTTAATCATTTGCGGTTAATGTGGAGGCAGTGGAATTAGAGGTTAGATGCCCATAGTAATAATAAACACGCATTATTGTGAAATGATCGACTATGTTGATGTCTATCACTTTAAATACCACATGTTAAAACTGTTATTTATTCCATTTTCCGTATAACCAGTCCAGTGAATGTCCGAGATTTTACTCTCAGATTAGCGCGGCTGGGATTCGAACCCACGAGGGTTCAATTCCCTCAGGATCTGTCATTTAAAACTTCATGACGTTACTAGATTATTAGTACAAAAGTTTCTGAAAACCATGAGAACAGAAAATTATTTTTGGGGGTTAATTTCAAACCTATTATTCCGATTACTTCAAGCCTGGGTTTGGCATTCTGAGTTGTCATTACTGAGGAAATTTGTAAAATACTGATGGAGATTAGCCGTCTGAAAGTAATCGGTGCACACTACTTTTGTCGGATGATACTGTCTTAGATTTAGTGAATATCACAATATATATTAAGGAGCAACTAGCTTAGAGTAGTATATTGATATCTTTCATTAATTTCAATGGATATCGTTGTTTTACTCGATACTTTGTATGCATTTGTAAATACATGTTAGTCCATTAAAGTGGAAGTTGATAATCTAATCTCTCTTTGATATGATGACATTTTATTTTTATTAATTCTGTGTCTCTGCTTCGGATAAACTGAATATATCTAGACTTACCTCGGTGTTTTATGCGGAACATCTATGCTTGTACATTTCTTGTGTCCGGGACAATGAAGAATAAATCAACCGTAAATTACACTTGTAATAAGAGGCGACTCAGAGCTGAGGAAGGCAACGCGAAACCACCTCAGAAACCATATTCTTACAAAGCTGTAGGCTACATTAAGGTGTGGATAAGATATGGCCTCCTGTGAAGGGATTAACTCGTTGATTGATGGAGTGCTCAATATTAGGCGTGAAACGTACAATGACATTAGGATTAAGTACCTTGGACCTGCCATTTGATAGAACATTAGACAGTGATATATACATGAATATATAATAATATTCATGTACATGTAAATTATATGTTCATTATGCAGGTATCTCTGTCTTACATGTATATATGATACATATAGTGTATATGTATCATATATACATGATATAAACAGAATAGTTTTCTCAGCGAATGACGCCCCTGCCCAGTAAATATTAGTCGAAGCTGAGGAAGGCATAGGGGACCCACCTCGTCAATAGCATAACCCCCAAGAAAGAATGGTATATCTCAACACAAATGAATGCCCCCAGTCCCGTGCACCCCTTAAACGGGGAGGGGGTTGTAAGAATCCCACGGCCAGTCGACACCTCGGGTGCCTCACAGATATACCAAGAGGATATTCCATGCGCCCCAAAAGTATAAATGTGGTACATGGAATATGAGGTCTATGGGTGAAAGGGGAATGTTAGAAAATGTAAAGAAGGGAATGGATAAAGGGAAAATAAGTGTCCTGGGGATGAGTTAAGTGAGGTGGTTTGGCACTGAAGATTTTGTAAGTGATGGGTACAGGATCATATACTTCGGCAGAGAAAAAAGGGAGTAGGGTGAGGCTATAATATTGGATAGGAATTTAAGTGAACGAGTAACAAAGGTTCTTCAGTGCAGTGACAGAATGATGTTTGTGCGGATCAAAGCAGATCCAGTAGATTTGGTGCTTATTCAAATATGCATGCCTACATCAGCCTCAGAGGATGAGAAAATTGAAGCAATGTCTGAAAAATGGAAGGAATGATTAAAGGAGAAAAGGCCACAGATCAAGTGATAGTTATGGGGAATTGGAACGCTGTGGTGGGTGAAGGAAGAGAAGGAAATGAAATTGGGGAATATGATCTAAGAAAAAAAATGAGAGAGGACAGAAATTGGTTGATTTCTGCAATAGAATGAGATTAGTGGTGACCAACACTTGGTTCAAAAAGGAGAAGAGAAGGCGTTACAAGTGGTAGAAACCAGGAAGCAACGGAAACTAGGGAAGATACCAGATAGACTGTATTCTCATATAGCAATGGTAAAGGAATAGTGTGAAGAATTCAAGTGCTTATCCAGGAGCCGATGTTAAGTCAGACGACAATCTAGTAATGGCAAAAGTAGGGCTTCAGCTGAAGAAAATATTTAAGAAGAAAAGCAGTAAGAGATGGAATTTGAACGGATTGAACGAGAAAAGAAATCAGCTTCAGGAAGCAGTAGAAAGAGAAGAATTATTTTAGTCTTTTAAAATTTTGTTCAGAGTTATTCCTATTGTCGACGAAGGCCTGTTTTCTTGTGCAATCCTATTAACAAATTTCTAAATTTTTGTCTCGCATTCATAGTAGGAATAAATAAATAAATTAATTAATTAATTTTAATAAAAAAAAAAATATATATATATATATATATATATATATATATATATATACATATATATATCATCATCATCTTCTTCCCTTAAATCCCAGTTTATCTAGGGTAGAGACACGAAGAGACTTTCTCCAGTCCTCCCTGTCCCACACCATATCATCAGTCAATCCCCTATTTTTCATGTCCTTCTTAATTACAGCATCCCACGAAAATGGTGGTCGACCTCTCTCTAGCTTGACATCCAGCCCTCTTCTCTCCAAACTCTCTTAAATTATCAATTCGTTAAGTTTTGTGGCAATTACTGGAGCCTAGGCGCTCAACCAATCGTATGCCCTTTCTGACGTTGGTATGGATCTTATTGCTTTAGTCGCCTTCTACGACACGTGCAGTCACCGGTTGGTCAAATTCTTCAAACGACCCGGACACCACTCGGGGAATATATATATATATATATATATATATATATATATATATATATATATATATATATATATAATATATATATACATATCTATATATATGTCTCTCTTAGAGCACTGCCTACTGGCAGGTCCATGGTACATAACGCCTCCTCTCTTCTCTGTCTTTCGCCTTCCTATTCATTTCCACATATCAGTGGGTCTTTAAATCATCTAACATACCTAATCTCGGCCTGCCCCTGCCTCTTTTTCCTTCCATTCTACCTTCTATGACCTCTTTTAATAGACCTTCCCCTCTTAGAATGTGTCCTATCCATCTCTTCTTCCTATTTCTTAATACATTTATCAACTGTCTATCTGTGCCAACTCTCTCCGAACTTCCTCATTTGTAACCTTTTGAGTCCAGCTAATCCTCTCCATTCTTCTCCAAATCCACATTTCCAATGCCTCCAGTTTCCTAACATCTTCCTTCCTTAAGGAAGGAAGATATTATTTTAATATATATGCATATATTAAAATATATATATATATATAGAAAATTTGTATATATACATACATGTATATATATATATATATATATATATATATATATATATATATAATATATATTATAATATAATATATATTATATATATAATAATATGACCCCTGACATCATCCCTGGATGAGAAACGGACGTTAAATTATTATATATATATATATATATATATATATATATATATATATATATATATATATATATCATCGTCATCATCATCATCATCATCATCCTCCTCTCTTGAATCCCAGTTTAATTAGGGTCAGTATACGAATAGACTGTCTTAAATCCTTTCTCTCCCACATCATATCATCCATCAGTCAATCCCCTATTTGAGACTTTGCCATTCGTTAAATTTTTGTAGCAATTTTTGGAGCCTAGCCTCTCATCAATCACCAACTGAATTCCCTTTCTGACGTTGGTGTGGATCATTGTGCTTTAGTCGCCTTCTTCTACGACACATGCAGTCACCGGTTTTTTCAATTCTTCAAACAACCCGGACACAACACGAGGGATATATATATATATATATATATATATATATATATATATATATACATACATATATATATATATATATATATATATATATATATATATATATATATATATTTAGCCTTCTCAATGCTCTGCCTATTAGCGTAAAATTAAGCCCACTTACTGACCCCACTTTTACTTCCACTAAACCATCACTAATACCGAACTAGAAAAAACATTGCCGGCAAATGTTATTCATTTCCTACTAAACGTTGTAGTTCATGGGATGGAAACTTAATAATTCGTTTGGTATTAAGCGAAGTTAGATACATAAGTTTTGTCTTTCTCAGCTTAATTTCCCATCTATAATGCGTTATATTACTGTCTAGTTTAATGTTTAATTTTAACATGTTTAATGTTTAAATATTATTTAAATATTATTGATACCTATTAACAAATTCACTTGTTGTCTCAATTAACTTCCAGTGAAATTTACTTATGATTTCAAATTTACTTATCCACAGGTATGAAATAAGTAGGACTTACATGACTATGAAAGTTCTTGGTCTTTAATGACCTAATTAATTATCCATTTATGACGTTATCTTTACCTGTTATGCTAATGAAATCAAGGAACAGATTGTAAACAACTCCTCCACATATTTCTCTCTCCTTTTTTCTCATCATATGATCAACCTACGAATTAAGTTATCAAATCTTCTAGCATCCCAAGTCACTATACTAGTCACTATTCGTCACTATATTCAATATATCCAAATATATTTATCCATAAATATTTTGTGCTGCTTTTTACGTTGCAGTATTTAAAGAAGGGCAGCCTGAAGGATATACAATTAGATGATGTGAATGACTTTAAGAAGATGGATCAAGCCATGGTACACATGGGAATGAATGATAATGATAGAATGGCTATCTACACTGTAATTGCTGGCGTTCTACATCTCGGTAACATTACTTTCGAAGATGATCCACAATCCAAAGGTAAATATCAAAGCGTCTAGTATATATTTATGAACTTGTATGCAGTTACTGGCTTTTAAAATAGGGTGTTATTTGATGGTTAAACTATTTATAATACCTATGACCATAGACAAACATAAGCATTTTCTTAACAATTTTAAGGTATGCACGACCTGTAGTGTGCACTTCATATGTAGTGTGTAGAAGGATGTAAATGATCATATGATCATGTAAGGATATATAACGTGTACCATGTGCTGTGTATGTGTTGTGTAGAAGGATGTAAATGATCATGTAAGGATATATAACGTGAACCATGTGCTGTGTATGTGTTGTGTAGAAGGATGTAAATGATCATGTAGGGATATATGTTGACTTCTTTTTTAACGGTATAGCTACAGAAGTCATATCACATTTAATATAAAACTACAGTAGTCTCCACAGCACTCGAATATTGTCTAATATAATAATGCAATACACACTACTACAGTACAATTTATTAGAATTGCACATCCAACTGCAATTCACGGCTCAGAAAATTAGTCATATATATGTCACCTTAAATAAAAAATAGGATGAAATGTGTATACATACAGCACAACTGTACATTATGCGCAGAACGCATTAAGACATTTATCAAATAGTTCTACATTGCACTTTTTGTATCCATCGTCTGGTTTTAGCACCACATACGGCATACTGACGCTGTGAACCACTTGAGATCAAGGTTGATGCAATCAGTGAGAACATCAACCCAGCGACAAAGCTTTCTAGAACGAAAGGGCCTTCCATTGGTTTTTCTGCCAGTTGAGTAGCCTTGAGATGGATAGACAAACTGCTCTGTTAAGTTTAAGCAAGTCTGTCATCTTGTGCTTAGCACCTAAGATCTACCGATACAGAAGCCGTGCTTTCTGTACAGCAACATCAAGGATGTATGCAAAAACAGCGGCCACTGCCATTAATTATTAATTATAAATGGTGTAGCTAATGAATTAATTTCTACACTGGAATCACCTAGTCCAAGTTCTGTGTTTGTTACACTTGCTATTTGATATGAATCTAACAGAATGCAATAGCCAATTAGATTATTAATATTCCAAATTTTGTAGACAAATGTGATTGGCTATCCACTGCCTTGCATTATGATATCTATAGTACGGCACCATAGACTTATCAATCAAGAGGGATTGTTTACTAGGGAATACTTTCAAGAAGTTTGCCTTCATTTCAATCAATCAATCAATAATTAATAAGAATTTAACGTCCGGTTCCTCGCCATAAGGCAATGTCAGGGACGTCTCTTGCAGACACTACACAAACAGGCGCCAAAGCACCACACGATGACGACTGAGTACGCAGAGACCACAAGAGAAAGCGAGATCAAAACAGTGCAAGTCCAAGATCCAAGGCAAGTGGGTCATAATTTAGACCTATGGCGGAAAGAGATGGGTTTTAAGCTTGCCAAGGAAAGTACCAATACAATTACAAGATTGAAGGTCTTGTGGCAGAGAGTTCCATATTGTCAGAGCATAAAACATGAAGGAGCGTCTACCCATGGCAGATTTAATATTTTATACAGTGAGAAGGTTTTTACTAGAGGAACGAAGAATACGAGAAGGTTGATAGATGGATAAAGGATCAGATAGGTAGGATGGTTTATCATAATTTAAACTTTTGAAGGTCAAGGAAGCTATCTTGAATTTTATACGTTCGGATACTGGTAGCCAGTGCAGTTTCTTAAGAAGAGAAGAGGTGTGGTATTTGAGTATTTTTACATTACAGACGACTCGAGAAAGAGAATTTTGAATGTGTTGGAGACTAATTAGAGAGGTCTTTGGGAGATCATTCAGCAGGGAGTTACAGTAATCAAGTTTAGAATGGACAAGCGCATTAGCTAATACAGTGGCGGAATTAATATGAAGGGACTTACGAATTTGACGTAATTGATGGATATGGAAAAAAGAAGAACGACAGACTGCTGAAATATGAGTTTTAAAGTTAAGGTTTGAATCAAAAATTACACCAAGGTTACGTGCAGAATCTGTGGGTATTAAGGGATATCTTTAAATGTAATGGTTGAGCTAGTTATTTTATGAAGCTGCTGTGGGGCGCCGATGAGAAGGTATTCCGTTTTTGAAGGATTGACAACAAGACGATTGGCGCAAAACCAGGAGTGAACTAGATCAAGGGTAGATGTCAGCTTGGACAGAGCATCAGAAGAATCAGGACTAGCGAATGAGACATAAATCTGGGTGTCATCAGCATAAAAGTGAAATTTCAGCATCAAATCAGTTAGCAAGTGAGTTAAGGGTGTGGTATATAAGGTGAAAAGGAGGGGACCAAGCACAGAACCCTGAGGGACTCCACAAGGTGAGTGCAGGATGGTGATTAAGTGTTTTCAATCATTACAGATTGGGTACGCTGTGAAAGGTATGAGAATAGGAGGCCATGAGCCTTGTCAGAGATTCCGAAGCAAGAATTGAGTCTAGAAAGGTGTATTTTGTGGTTTATGGTGTCAAAGCAGCAGAGAGATCAAGAAGAACTAGGGCAGATACGTGTTGAGCGTCCATGGCTAGACACTTGGTCAATCAATAGACCCACTTTTGTCATTTTATCATCCTGCGGAGATTCTCATTGTCAGCTGCATGGATGTTAGAAAGCAGTTCTTCAAACCATTTCTGGACATATGTAAAAGATCCAGGCCACCACACCCCACACCAACCCTTAAAAGATGCCCCAGTGTGTGGTTGTGGGGACCCGGGATATTGGTTGGGGTGGGTGGGTGACGTGGAGACTAGACCCTAATTCATTATGGGATTTCACTCTTATCGATGGGCCTTTAGAAATTCGGTAATGAGAATAATTGCAGGTTTTTTGTTTAAATTTTGATAATGGTCTTCCTGTAGTTGCTTATCGTAGCCAAATTTCATCCATTATAGAATACATGTAGATTTGCTCTTAACTCTACATTGTAATTACCTAAGTTGTACTTCGTAGTCTGTTATCGATACAAATATTTAAGTGCAACAGTATAGGGACATTATCTAGTGGTGTTATATAATGGCAATCATCTTAATGAGAATATGTTTATTTCTATAGCAATTTATTATTTTAGCCTTTTTAGGTGAATACGTCCATATTACGGTTAAATGTAATTAATATCTCAGAGAACTTTATAATATAACTAAATACAATTTAATGCCTATATTGAAATGGACCTTACAATACGTAAAGAGTTAGAACAATAACGCAATCGTTTCCATTGTTAAGATACTTAAGATGATAGCCGTTTGATTGACTCGACTGAAATGAACCAATCAAATGAAGCTTTAATTGGCTTTTTAACTTTGGACTAATCAATTGTTTCCAATATATCATTGTTATTTGTGATCAAACAATGTTCAAATTAATACTAATTAGATGCTTAATATGTTTAATAAGAAAATCATGGCTGCCACGGAACTGTAATCATAATCGAGTGAATTTGAATCATCAATTCCGGCACTTGAATTTCACTTCGGCAAAAAATTAAATCTGAAATATAAAACTCTAATTGAAGCTGACCACGGTTCAACTTTAAGCTGGGTGTAGGATTTGAACTATTGATATTAATTTACAGCCTACTAGAATACATAATATGTTGGTGCTGATGTACAATGATGTTAATTAAGTAGCATAAATAGAATATGAGAAAGAATGAAAGAATAATAAAAAGAAAGAGCAGAAACATATATAGCAAACGAAATTTTTTAAAAATTCTTTCATTTTATTGGTGATATGAAATAAAAATACAAAATATGACAAATAAATAAATGTTGGTAAATTAAATGCTCATTGGGTTAGTATACTCTGTGTATGTGTTATGTAGGGGGATGTAAAGTGTCTAATCAGACAGAAGGATCGCTGCTCATTGCGAGTCAGTTTCTTGGTTGTGATAAAGATGATCTAAAGCGGGCACTAGTGAGTCGTGTCATGCAGTCAACCAAGGGTGGTCGTGTTGGAACTGTCATTCAGTTTGTTCTTCTTAGATATTATTTGCAGACTATATAGACATATTTAAATTTAGCTACCTAACATTTATAAATGAATAAAGATGTGTTATTTTACTCATATTTGTGTTGTGTCCGAGACACTAAATCACCAATCAACTGTTAACTGCACGAAGCGACTAAGCAAGAACTGCAGAAGGCCATTAGAAATCGTATCAGAAGCTTTATATAGTATGGTTAAGGCTTAGCTTTTTGTGAAGAGACTAACTTGGTGATCGGGTCGTGAAAACAGACTTGAATATGGTAGAGCGCTAGAGGTAGAGAATTTGCTAAATATTTTCTGTAACAATATTAACCTAGATGGCTTCACTCTTTTCTCCAAACTGTCCATCTTGAACATGGACGCTTGATTTCTTCGGCATTGTGACAAATGGTTTTTTTTTCAACTTTTTATATTGGTCATTTGGTATTGGTCATATTGGTCTTTTTATATTGGTCTTTTGTAATTGTGATTGAAAAGTTCTTTTAGTTGATCGCATGGTTTTAGTGCATTTTTTTCTAAAGGTTCTGCGTGCCTTCTGCCGCTGCAAAGGTTTTGCTTTCTGCCGCTGCATGTTTGTACATTTAAGAAACTCACATTTAGCTTCACTTACTTTTGAGAGCATTCCAGCGATCGAGTTAAACCAAACGATAAGTAAATCCCTAAGTCTTTGACAACCTTAATATTATCTTTAGAATGGGACGTTTTGGACTGGCTGGAGCCAGTGACGTAGTCAGCACGATACTCGACCGTGGATCAGTATGTGTAGCGTTCAAATCCGGGACTCGCCCGTCACTGACATCGCTTTCGAGTGAGGAAACTTACGTTAACCTTAGCTTTATCGTTTTGGCTTCTGGTGGCTTTTCATTTGCACGACTCATCCTGTTCCGGTAAATCGCCCATGAAAAACGCAGATTATATGGTTTTTTCTGTCATGATCTGGACACTACGCTAAATTCGTAGCTGGAATAACATTGAACCAACTGGTCCAAAATATGATACCACTAAGAAGAAAAAAGATTTTTTAAAACAATCTCAGATTTTCTTTGAAATATCTGAAAATATGTAGAGGCAGATTGTCTGCTTTTTTTGTTCTGTTTTGTTAAAGAATGCTAAAGCGACTAGGAGTGTAGCCATCAGTTAAATTTTCTAGAACTTAACATATTTCATTGTAAATTGTATTTTATTTAATGAGTACAAATTTGTTGGTATGGTATGGGTATATGGTATAATATGGTATGGGACAATGAGACGTGGAGAAGGTACATTAGTATCCCAACACTAGTTTAACTGGGATTAAAGGGAAGCAGAAGAGGAAGAAGAATACTTCTAATGCAATCAGATATGTTTGTAATGCAAATATATGCTTGTAATTGATTGTTGATAGAGATTGATTGAATGATCAATTGGTTAACTTACTGATAGATTGATGCATTGATTTTTTGTTTCATTGATTGATTGACTGATTGATTTGTTGATTGATTGATATAGAGTGCAGTTAAAGCCTGGTGAGGCCCAAAGTGCTCGTGATGCACTGGCTAAAGCTGTGTACACGAAACTCTTTGATTACATTGTGACCAGGGTCAACCAATCTCTGCCATTCTCTTCTTCAAAGTCGTACATCGGTGTTCTTGACATTGCTGGATTTGGTAATATATTCTATGCATATTTCTAAATATTTAATGATAATTATTTTAAAGTCAGGCTTAGTATTGTGTTATGTTCGAAGGCAAGTGATTTGCCGTTTCAGAGATTTTGGAGTGCTGTTGCTAATTTATCTCAAGTGTCGAAACTAACTAATTCTTTGTCCTCACTGGTAAATATTATTGTTAATAACATTCTATTTTCTTAAGTGCAATTTCTTATTTAAATGAATTTATTTTGCCAGATATGGATTAAGAGATAAATTTTAAGAAAATACAGTATGGTAATCGTAATCTAGCTGAGCCCTGAATGTATCTAAAATCTTCTCTTTGACAACGTTATTCATTTAATTGTCTGCTTTCTGTTTCAGACAATTATCACTGTGTCTTATCACAAATCTTTTAGTGTAATGTTTATTTTTACAGTCAGTCTATCTTCTTCACATGAAACACTGATCTGCTCCATGAGTTTACCATGTATGGATAGCAGGCATTCACTTTTTTATCGCTCGCTTTATCTTTGATCTCAGCATATTCAGGTGTTGTAATGGGTTGCTCTGAATGCTATTGCCTGAGCTATTGTGACTTTATTGACGTGACCGCTTAGAAATCTCTTTCAGATGAAGAGTCTGGCGTTAAATTGACATTGATTATGTAAGAGATTTTTGGACAGTTGCACTGTATTCCTCTACCAAATCTCTCCAGAACTTATTTATTTTAACTTTTAGCCCGCTGGTACATTTACACACCTAGAATAATTCAATAGCCCGGATTTTTATTTGCATTGATATCGACTAATTTTCTTCCGACTCTGCTTATTATGATGCGACATTGACCAATCATTGAACTGTTTAGTTGTTAGAATAGAGCAAATCTTCGTAGACGTTCACAACCGCAAGCCAAGACATTCTACAGTAATCACGTAAGCCTCATCCGTTCGATCCGTGTCTCCTTTCTTAATTCGCTTGCTCTTGTTGAAATTGTTGGCTGATGGACTAATTAGATTCAAGTACAACTATCAAACATTTAAGTGAATTGACGTTGGCTATACCACCCGCAGGTGGGGGTGCAGCACTGAAAGAAAATTTAGAGCGGGGCAAATGGAAAAGGATTTCATACGATTTTGATTTGTTTAATTTAAGATTACTATTGTTAGACAAATTTTTAATGGCTACAAATTATGCTTCAATGCTATCAATATAGTTTGAAGGAATTACGAGCTAAATGTCGTCGGAAAACTTTACCATGTCGTTGTGAGAGCTAAGAGATCCGAAGCAGTATTAGAGAAAGATTCAGGACCATCAACGGACCCTTGAATGACACTAGTAGAAATATTTACCAGTGAAGATGACATGCTACCAAATTTTGTATAGTGCTTGCGCCCGAAAAGAAATCAACTAGCCAGTTATATATGTAGTCAGGTATGTCAAGAACAGAATATTTCTCCATAGGAATTGAGTGCCTGATTGTATCGAATGCGTTACTAAAATCGAGCATAAGATTTTTCATAGAATTATTATTAGTAAGCATTACAGATATTTTATAATTATAACAATAAAGTTTAACGTCCGTTTCCTCGTCCAGGGATGATGTCAGGGATGTCCACAACAGCACACATCACTACAGATCAATTCACCCAGACCAATCTGCGAAAGAAATGTGCTGAGGAGAAGTAAGGTCCTAAACGAAAGCCAGTCCGGTGATCAAAAAATGGTCAGGGTAGATTGATTATGTCTATGGTAGGAAAGGGTAAGTCTTAAGCTTGCTAGAGAATGTTGAAAGGAAAAACAAGAGCGAAGATTAGAAGGTAAAGAGTTCCAGATTGTGGGTGAAGCATAGGAAAATGGTCGTCTGCCTAATGATGTGAGAATATTTGGAACAGAGAGAAGATTGGCATCGGTTGAACGAAGTGAACGTGAGGGACGATAGGGAAGAAGAATTTCAGATAAGTAAGAAGGCTTGCCAAATCGCAGAGTTTTGAAAGTTAATAGAGCTATTTTATATTTTATGCGTTGATTAACAGGGAGCCAGTGAAGTCTGCGAAGTAGAGAAAGAGAGCGAAATTGAAGTCGAGAGGACTTGTAAACAACACGCGCAAGAGAATTTTGGACGTGCTGCAAACGATTGAGAGAAGTAGGCAATCCATGTAATCATTACAGTAGTCGAGCTTTGAATGAACTATAGAATTAGCAAAGATAGTGGCTGAATATCTAGCAAGGGATGGACGTATTTGCCTAATCTGACGAATCTGAAAGAAAGAAGCGCGACAAACTGAAGAGATATGGGATTTAAAGTCAAGGTTTTCATCAAATATGACTCCAAGGTTTTTGGCGGATCGAGAAGGTGAAAGAGCAAGATTCTGAAAATTAACAGAGCTATAGATAATTTTACTTCTTTGCAAAGGAGTGCCAATTAAAAGGTATTCAGTTTTGGAGGGATTAACAGCAAGACGGTTAGCACAAAACCAGGAATAAACCTTGTCTAGAATGGATGAGAGATAGGCCAGTTTCTGATCGGAATCATGATTAGAAAAGGAAATATACAGTTGAGTGTCGTCTGCATAGAAATGAAAAGTTATGAAGGACTGAGCAAGCAGGTTTCTAAGAGGAGTGATATATAAAGAAAAGAGCAATGTACCTAACACTGAACCTTGAGGAACACCGCTTAGGAGGGGTAGTTCAGAAGAGCGATTGGACCAATAACAACCGATTGTGTGCGACATGAGAGATATGTGAGAAGGGAAAAAGCAGAATAAGAAAAAAAACAGGAATTAAGCCAAAACAAGATTTAAGCCTATTTATTAGAATGCCATGGTCAATTGTATCGAGGGCAGCAAAGAGATCTAAGACAGAAGGCAGCAGAGAGAAGAACTAAGACAGAAACCTGTTTACTACTCATAGCCAAGCTAAGATCATTATGTATATGAAGAACAGCAGTTTCAGTGGAATGGAGTTTTCTATAGGCAGATTGGTGATGAGAGGGAGAAGGGACAGAATCTAGATGATTGCATAAAAGGGTACAAATTATCTTTTTAAGAAGTTTAGAGATGAAGTTAAGATTGGAAATAGGACGGTAACTGGAAAGATCATCTTTTGGTAGAGAAGTCTTTTTTTAGCAAACTGCTTGTTTGAAGGAGGTGGGGAAGATACCTTCTGAGAGTGAGAGGTTGATTAATATGTAATAAGAGCAACTAAAACATCAATACAAGATTTCAGCAATCTTGTAGGAATAACATCAAGGCAGCAAGATGAGTCGGTAGGGCGAAGAATAAAATTGCGTATTTCTTCTGGTTTAGCTGGTTCAAAACTAGAAGGTCGTGGTGGCTCAGGCATATTTGCAGAAATGGTGTTGTCGGTGTCAATGGAGTTGGAGGGTAAAAAGCTACAGAGTTTGGCAATTTTGTCATCGAAAAAGTTGAGAAAAAAGGTAGCAAGAGATGATGATGAGGTGGTAGAGGGGAGTGACTTGGTGCGATCAAGCAGAGAATCAAGTGCTCCCATAATTTCCTGGGGCAAATTTAATTATGCGAGATTAGATTTTGATAGTACAAGCTTTTAGCAGAACTAATCACTTTATTTAATAATTTTCTTTGTTCGAGGTACTTAAATTTAATGTCTGAATTTCTTAGTTCAGGTGGATTTTTCAGATCCTTCCTGAACTTAGTTCCGAGTTTGGAACGTTTAGATTTTTGTTTAAGGATTTCTTCAGAAATGAATATTTTCCTAGGGTTTGAGCGGCAATGAATATGAAAAGAGGGGCATGTTTGTGATCATGGAAGACAGTACGGAGCTAAATTGAACTGAATATTCGGCAACAGTTTAAGACGGATACAAAGAAGAATACACAATATCAGCAGAGAAGGCATCAATGTTAGTAGAAGAGAGTTTTCTGTAAGTTTTAAGTGTTCTGGAAGGGTGTACATTAACAGTCACAGGCAATTTACAGAAAATTGCACTGTGATCTGATAATGAAGGATCAGAGATTCCATGATCAAGAATTGACATATTGTTTCGAATGATAAGCAGATAAAGAATGTGACCAGAGGGGTGAGTAGGGGAAGATATAAGTTGTGTGAGATCAAAGGCATCAAGTGTTGTTAAAAAGGAAGAAGAATAATAGTCATCAGAGTCTAGGTGGATGTTGAAATCACCCTTAATTATTAAATTAGTGGGTGATGAGGCAATGTCTCTAAGAAGCAAGGAAAAATCAGAAATGAAATTGGCCTTGGATAAAGAAGGTGGTCTGTTGACAATCAAAAAGAGATGGTAAATTGTAATAAGAGCACTTGTTGTAAAGCCAGTAGGGCGGAACGCGAACTGATCATCAAAATAAAGAGATGATGGTGAACATTAATTGCAGGGTAGAAATACATTGAGATAACAACTCTCTCAGTAAGTCTAGAGAACAACTCTCTCAGTAAGTCTGCAATAATAATTGACAATAGGTCTATAGTCTGAAGACAATAAAGGCTTTAAAACTTTAGCTGGAGGTATGATACGGGAGGTTTTCCACTGAATATAGGAACAACAGACTGATTTAGAGGAGCATTAATCAACATTTGAGTGGGTGACTAAACACAGGTGCCAACAATCTTAAAAACCAAGCCGGAAGCTTGTGCATATTTCTTTTACTTTATGTAGAGAAAACGGTTTGTTTCTCATAGTTGGGTCTTCGCTTCACAACGCTCGAATTATTCAATGGACTGGCTCCGTTAGATGCGGACATTTTTTCCTATTTCGCTCTTACAATGGAGTGATATATCTTTATTATACAGTATTTTGTCTGATTCGGCAAATTGGGGACTAGTAAAATAATTGTATTCTATTTGCAGAGTATTTTCAATCCAACAGCTTTGAGCAGTTTTGTATCAACTACTGCAATGAAAAACTGCAACAGTTCTTTAATAACAGAATTCTTAAGGAGGTATAATTTAAAAATTTTGTTTCTATTATTAAAGAAACCGGAAATAGTTCGAATTTAACATGTGTTTCGTTTCTCGAAAATATGTCAATGATAGGTTGCGTTCAACATGTGTATATTTATATACATATATTTATTTATATGTTAATATATATTTATATATATATATATATATATATATATATATATATATATATATATATATATATATATATATATATAAAGTAAACACGCATTATAGTGAATAATCAACTATGTTGATATCTATCTCTTTTAAAACCACATTGTTTAATCCGTTAGGCTATTTAGACCATTTTCCGTATAACCAGTCCAATAAATGTCCGAGATTTTACTCTCAGATCTGCGCGGCCGGGATTCGAACCAACAAGGGTTCAATTCACCTCAGGATTTGTTATTTAAAACTTCATGACTTTACCCTTAGGCTATTTAGACATTCATATATATATAATATATATATATATAGATATATATATATATTATATATATATATATATATATATATATATATTATATATATATATTATATATATATATATATAATTATATCTATATATATAGTATATATATATATATATATATTATATATATATATATATATATATCTATATGATATATTATATCTATATATATATATAATATATATATTATATATATATATATATATATATATATATATATATATATATATATATATGAAGATGGAGAGAATATATGGAGAATTTGTATAACCGTACTAGTAAGCCAACAGCAGTTGATTTTAAGTTGGAAGAAGAATTGATGATAGAAAACGATCAAATTGGGCCTGATATAATTAAAGGAGAAAGTTATAAAGCCATTGTAGAATTTAGGAAAGGAAAAGCATCGGGAATTTATGTCTTGCAATCAAAATTCCTAAAGTTCTTAGAACGAGAAACACAGCAAAGACTCGTGAATCTATTCTTGGATGTATATAATATCGGTGTGTGGCCAGAGGCCTTTACCAGATCAGTAATTATCCATATCCCTAGATAGTTAATGCCTTGAAATATTGGAACTGCAAAACAATAAGCTTGGATCAAATACCGTATTCAAAATAATAAACGAACTTATTCAATCAAAGACAGAAATGCTATTATGGAAATCACAGTTTGGATTCAGAAAAGGATGCGATACAAGAGAAACTATGGGGGTAATACGAGTCATATGTGAACGCAGCTTAGGAAATGAGGTTTTTATTTGTATGTTTTGTAGATTTTGAGAAAGCTTTTGACAGGGTGAACTGAGCTAAAATGTTAGAAATTATGAGAGAAATTGGAGTGAACTGGAGAGATAATCTTCATTATGAATATGTACATGAATCAAAAGGCAATTTTCAAAGTCAAACAGGAGTTATTAAGAGAAGGATGAATAGGAACGGGAGTAAGGCAAGGCTGTTGTATGTCACCACTTCTTTTTAGCATTTACGCAGAGGCAATGATGATGGCAGCAATGGATAACATTGAACACGGAATAAAAATTGGAGGTTGACTTGTGAAGGATGTAAGATTTGCCGATGAGCAAGGTATGATTGCTAGTATCGAAGCAGGTTTGCAGAAAATTATGGATAAGATAAGATAATTTAAATCATTAAATTCACAAAGCAATCTTTCATTAATATGTTTAGAACGTGAATATGGACTTATTGGCCAAAAACGACTTGCAAACGCTCAACAGAATAAAAGAAAAATGATAAATATGCAAATAAAAATTGAAATAGAATGCACATAAAAACGAATCGGTTTAAGTATGAAGTATGTTAGCTTGTTATATGCATACGAAAATTACGAATTGAAAATAGTTAAACAAGCTTATGTAGTAAATGTATATCACTACATAACCTTAGCTTTTATTTATATTCAAAAACTCCATTTTAAAGATCCATTTGTACTAGCGAAAAATCAAGAACTTTGTATAAATCCTGAAACTTTAAACTGCTTTTAAAAGAGGGGAATGAATCGGCTGAAACAGTTTTATCTGTCAGCGTATTCCAGACTTTAATGGTTCGATATAACAACGAATACAATATGATATTTAGGCGCGCCTTAGGAAACTTATGCCGGCGATAGTGACCTCGAATATTACTGTTTAGCGGTATCAAAAGCTTATAAAAATTAGATTAAACTAAGTTTTTTGCAATTTTATACTGAAAATAAAATCGTTTTTCAGCCTTCGTAACTCTTGGATGGTAATCCACATAATTTAAGTCTTTCACCGTGTGGTAAATTTGAAGATAAATTAAAGAGTTTTGGTAAAAAGCACACTTTCAAGTTTTCTCTCTCTCTCTCTTAGTGCACTGCCTACTGTCAGGTCGATGGTATAATAATAATAACAACAATTAGAGTGCTACAGTCATCAATGACAACATCGAGCACTATTGAGACAAAAATCAAGCCGGCGAGCAAAAGGAAGGTCCAAAAACGGTGCAAATTCCAAAATCCAGAAATTCAGTCCAAAGTAAAGGGAGTCAAAGATTAGAGTGGAGGCGTTATATACTTTGACTCTCTTTACTTTGGACTGAATTTCTGGATTTTGGCATTTGCACCGATTTTGGACCTTCCTTTTGCTCGCCGGCTTGATTTTTGTCTCAATAGTGCTCGATGTTGTCATTGATGACTGTAGCACTCCAATTGTTGTTATTATTATAACGCCTCCACTCTAATCTGTCTTCCATTCTACCTTCTATGACCTCTCTTAATAGACCTTCCCCCCTAAGAATGTGTCTTATCCAACTCTTCTTTTTATTTCTTAATACATTTATCAATTGTCTATCTGTGCCAACTCTCTCCAGAACTTCCTCATTTGTAACCTTTTGAGTCCAACTAACCCTCTTCATTCTTCTCCAATTCCACATTTCCAACGCCTCCAATTTCCTAATATCTGCCTTCCTTAAGGACCATGTTTGACATCCGTACAATAGCGTGGTCCAAACTGAAATGTTCACTACCTTTATCTTTGTATCTTACTTCAGACTTTTTGTTAAAAGCTCTTTCCTATTACCATTGACAGCTTTTGCTTGTGCAATCCTAATGCTTATTTCAATCTCACATTTCCCGTCATTGGTTATAGTATGACCCAAATATTTCAAACTCCTTACCTGTTCCAATTTCGTACCATTTATTGTGATATTAACTTCGCCTTTGTTATGAGATACTCTCATTACCTTTATCTTTTTGATTTTAATCTTCATGCCATATCTCAATGCCGTATCATTCAGCCTATCCATTTTCTGCAGTCCAGTCTCGCTGCCCGGTTTTATAACCGATAACACAATTTGTTGTTAGAATAAAGTCGTAACGAGTTGATTGATGTCCTTGAAATTTACAGAACTTGAACATCAGCCAATGCTGCCAAACATGCGTAAATTTGGTTGGAATATCTTTAATATCGGAAAAGTTATAGATTTGCGAATATGAGTGGGATCAAATAAGAAATTTCCTGTATATGGCAATAGATACATTATGTTACATGCAGCGTCAATGAACCAACTATAATATATATGTATTTGTTATATGCATATATAAAAATGAAATGTGAAAATCTCTCTGAAATCATGCTTGACCTGGTGAGACTGTGAGAGCGCAGTTACTGTAGCGACGCCATATAAGCGCTCAAGTTAAAATGACATTCGTAGATTCTTTTCTTGCACTGCATGCCTTAATTAAAAGTTCAAAAATGTTTCCAATTAAGATATACCAGCTCATATTTTGTCTCATTTTGAAACAAAAAGATTTCACTTCAAGATAGCATTGGCAGAAAATATAATTTTGTGTAACGTGTTCTCTATTATTTTAATAAAGAACATTTTATGCTAGATGTAATCTGCTTATATTCCTATACTGGAAATTTCTTATTTGACCCCACTCCTACTCGCAAATCTGTAACTTTACCATTATTAAAGATATTCCCATGTAATTTATGCATGTTATTAGGAATTGGCTGATGATCAAGTTGCGTAAATTTCATGGACATCCGTCAGCTCGACGTTACGACTCAATTTTAAAAACAATTTGTGTTATCAGTTATAGAAGACAGTGTATATCATAGTTGTATAGTGCATGCTTGTAGCGTTAGGTATGATTGTGTTTTGTTAGGAACAACTGCTTTACGAAAAGGAAGGTCTGAATGTAAAGAAGATTCACTTCATAGATAATCAGGATTGTATCGGTTTGTTAAAATAGTTAACTTATTTTTATCAAACAATATTTATTCTCGTCGTTTCCTAAAAGTAAAGCTAATGGTAACGTCAGTTTCCTCACTCGAAAGCAATATCAGTGATGGGCGAGCGCAGGATTTGAACCAGGCTCATACTGATCCGCTATCGAATATCTTACCGACATCGGTAAGAGTTAATATTATGCTAAGAGTTAATATTATGATCTCTGTAAAACTACAACTTTAGGATAAGTTTTTTGAAAGAAGCTTCTCAGAACATGACCCATCTGGTGCATCATTCTATTTCATATTATTAATTGTCTATTAATAAAAACCATATTTATCACATACTCGTTAGTAACTTTGTCAGTCCATTTGATTTTCAATATTCTTCTCCATATCCAGATCTCAAGTGCTTCCAGTTTCCTAATAACCTCCTTTCTCGACGTGCACGATTCAAAACCGAAGGAGCGTGGGCCACACAAAAGTACTTACAATCTTTATATTTGTGGATTTATTCAAACTTTTTATTAGTATTTCTTTCCAGTTACTGAAGGCCTCCTTAGCTTCAGCAATTCTATATTTTATTTCTTTTCCACGTTTCCCATCTTCTATTTCGTGTATCCTAAATATCTTAAACTCCTTAACTATTCTAACTTCCTACTGTCTATTTCTATAACGACACCTCCTCCTTTTCTAGACACTGTCTTCAGTTTGGTTTTCTCTATATTTTCATTGCATACTTTAATGCAGAAATATTCCATCCATTCACAATTTTCTGTATATGTGAAAATATTTGACATATAAAATATAAATCTGCTATATTTTAATATAAGATTTATTTTCCCGTACTTTTACTTTTCTCCCCGAATAGCCTAATTTTACATTCAAGTGAGGAACGGAATGCTAAATCCTTGCTGAGTAATGGATCAACTTTATAAGACTATGTAAAACACAGCGATAATTTGAACACCCATCAACTCACTAAGAAACAAGTTTTCAATGATCATAGACTGACAGTGAAGTGAGTGACTATCTAATTAGGTTCCACGGTATAGTTTTACTCTGTCACTGATTAAGTTTGCATGCTGAGAGGACGCAAATGTCACACAATTGAAAAAAATTCTACTACTACTGCTCCTGTAATAAATCTGGCATCCAAGAGTCGGCAGCGCAGCATACTAACCACTAAGCCATGCCACATAATATCACTAATCCATCCCACTCTACATACTGAAGATTAAGACTCTTGCTATAGGTACTTACGAATGATCAGCTAATTATGCAGAATATCAGAAGTTTCATCTGTGCTGATGACAACTGTTCCGCTTATCAGTCTAAGAATTTCAGTGACAATGAAAAACGATTAAATGAAGTCCTAGAATCATTTTCGGTATATTATGTGGAAAATCACCTAAAACCTAACCCTGCCAAAACACAAGTGTGCGTCTTTCATTTTAGAAATAATGGTGCTAGTAAGGAGCTTAAAGTTACATGGGAAGGTGTAGAACAACAACACTGTACACACCCAGTATACCTTGGTGTAACTTCAGATAGGACTCTGAGTTTCAAGCAGCATGACTGTAGGAAAGATGAAGGCAAAAGCCAGTACATGAAATTCAATATTAGGAAACTGGCGAACACTCATGGGGTGCAAAGGCCAACACAATACGCTCCACAGCATTGGCCCTCTTCTACTCTAGCGCTGAGTATGCCTGCGCTGTTTGGGCTCGCTCCTCACCTGCCCATAAAATTGACAGTGCTCTTAATGCTGCGTGTCGTCATATAACAGGTTGCCTGAAACCAAGAAGTAAGGACAGTCTGTACTTACTCTCTGGCATAGCACCACCAGCCATCAGACGTAATGTCGCTAGCCAAGCTGAAAGAAGTAGACAAGAACCGGATCAACGACATCCATTACATGGTGAAAATCCTCGGAGATCGCGACTCAAATCAAGGCACAGCTTCTTAAGTTCAGTGTCGCAACAACTCAGTCAGTGGAGCAATCTGGCCTCCAGATGTGGAGAGAACATCTCCAATCAGTTCCAGAGGATAAAATGTGTAGAAGCATCAGACAGTCTTCCATGTGGGTACGATGAGGATCGACGAACGTGGCTATGCTTAGATGGATATAGGACAGGTGTCGGTCGGACAAAGGTTGCAATAAGCCGATGGAGTTAATTCTAAAGGTTCCACAGTATGTGAATGCGGCCTGGAGGAGGTGGACATTGACCATTTGATGAACTGTAACTTGACCGGTGATGGTGTCACGCGTGAGGATCTCAGAGAGTTCAACGATCAGGCAAGAGATTGTGTCAGACTATGGATTAATGCTGTATGAGGATACGATAAGAAGATGTTCTGAGAGGGATTGCAATATAATACTAAAGAGGTAATTGAAGAAAGAATGGAACGAAAGGTTAGTGGAAGACTGAGAATTGGGATTTTGGATGATTTGACAACTAATTTGTATGTTGATATGAATTTGAAGAGAAAAGCAGAGGATAGTAATATATGGCGGAGTTATATAGTTATATGCCATGGACGTGCCACTAGGCAGGTTAATGTATTTGATATATTTTTCTAGAATTGATAGAAATGAAGCAGGTTATCATATATTATATACTTAAGCAGGTAGGTATATTTGCTGCATTTATTTAGAATTGATAGAGGCGAAGCAGATTGGTATATTTGATATCCTGGATGAAGAGAACAAACTGCCAAGGCCTTCCTACGACCATTTCACCAGCGAGGTCCACAACAAGAACAAGAATCACTACAGACTAGCGGTATGAATGAGAATAGCACTACTTTTAGTAATATCATTTCTATTATTCTTCTTCACCATCTTGCAGAGACTGTTTGAAGACTGCACCAGTTGCAGATGTTTCTCATGTTCATAAAATTCATAGTAATCTACTGATGCAATTATTTCGAAACCTCGAGGGAATATCTCAGCAAATGTAGTAAGGTTTCATCAAATAGGATTTAGTTTATAAATTTGATAAAGTAAATATAATCATAATACTTGATGTATTGAAATACAAGTCGACAAGCGTAATTTTGGAACACATGATAATCTGAAATGCAAGTGTACTTTCTAAAGGATCTCTTAGTATATTTCTTAGATATGTGCATAAACCCCATCCTGATAAAATATATGTATCGTGTAAATCTAATTCTGTATTAAAATAGCTTTTGTATTGTGTATCGTTTCAGGTTCCAAGGAAATCCAAGTTGAAATCACATCGAGAGATCAGAGATGAGGAAGGCTTTCTCGTGAGACACTTCGCAGGAGCTGTCTGCTATGAGACGGTACTTACATCGCTCGTAGTTTTCAGTTAATTCTCTGAACGCGTTATATTATAGTTAAAATTTTGTAAGCCAGACAGAATAGGTTGTTGATAGTAGGAGGAGTCTTAGAATCATCGGAGTATCATCAGCATTTAATCCAGCCATGATATGAAGCTTGCCTTATAGTACGTTAGGTAAGCGTGCTTCCGTCATAGCTATTACATGTACCTGTCCCTCCAACTTCAGAATGCCTTAATTCAACGGAGAATTATTCACTTCTGATCGTTCCTGAATTGAAAATTCCACTATCAGGAAAGGATTAGGAATACTTGCAAAAATTATCTTGAAGCTATAGTATTCTTACAAAGTTACTGAAATCATGTAAGATGTGTTATATTAGCTATAACCTGTAGAAATTAGAATCTGTTGAATTATGTTCATCGGTGTATCTACAAGTATATGCTTATGTAAAGAATTTAAAATTGAATACTGAATAGGCCCTAAGTAACATTGAAAACTAAATAGATCCTAGTAATGTTATAATAATATATAAATTACTAAAGTGTACAATTTAGATCTGTGTTTAATAAGATGTCTAATGTAATTGTAGTTATTAGTTGTTTTCTTTTAGACAGATTTATTCAATAGTACGAGTTTTTTATAGTGCATAAAATTGGAGTATCGATTGTGTAGACTCTGTAGTATATTAAGTATTACTGAATATATAATATATAAAATATATTGAATATATAAAGTATTATTAAATTGCAAAAGGGTCTATACTAAATATAATTTACTTTGTCGTAGTAATATAAATATATTGTTGGAGTTGGATTAGGAGTTATACATACGTTAAACATCATTTACTGAAACATACCTGCCTGCTGCTATTTTCTTCATTGATTTATTATATTACTGGATTACCTTAATTGTGCCAATTTGGCGCAAGGCAATCCAATAATATATTAACAAAGAAATATTTAAATGGCGTGCTGTATTTCAATTACATGTAATATTATATATATATATATATATATATATATATATATATATATATATATATATGTATATATATATGTATATATATATATATATATATATATATATATATATATATATATATATATATACATATATATATATATGTATACATATACATGCAATATGATTTGAAATTTACTTCCACAAATGTGATTTTTTATTAGCACATTTCTAATGTTAACATAGATCGATGCGTTGTTTTTTTAGAAACACTCGTATACTTCAGAATTTTCAAAAAGACATTTATTTGATACCGGAAAATTAATACTTTTACTTTTACTTTCTAATTCATAAAAATAATTACTTTTACTTTTTGGTTTTGAAAAAAAATTACATTTACTTTTACTTTTGGATTCCAAAAATAAATACTTTTACTTTCATTTTAGTTTCATAAATTTAAGTACTTTTCCAGCCCTGGCCTCAACCATTACCGCCTTGGCATAGAGATTAAACAGTAGCGATGATATACAACAATCCTGTCTTACCTACCGTTCCATTTCATCCTCCTCAGAGTACTCTTGCTGGATTTTTACCATTGCTTTCTATTCATGTAGAATGTCGGTAATGCAAGTGTAGAATGCAAATGCTACACAGCAGGACAAGGTTCGAGATGAATGGGAATCAATTGTAGGTAACTATTTAAAAATGTCAAGGAGATTAAATATAGACTGATTTCAATAATCAGTCTATATTATCGATATAGACTATTATAGATATCATTAACGATAGCTAAAGAAAATATCGATAAAAGGCAGAATAGCAAATGGAATATGATGGGATTGGAAGAAAAGAAATGGCAGTTTCAGCAAAGCAGTAAGGAAGATCAATAAAATCCAGGCTCAAGAAATAAAGAGAAAAAATAAAAAATGAAATCTTTTGAAAGAGGCTATAAGAGAAAGTTCTACAGAAATATATGGTTTTCAAAAAGTAAAAGTGGTTCAAAAGCCATGGATCACAGCTGAAATGTTACACAAAATGGATGAAATAAGAAGGAAATGGAAAAATAATAGCACGAACAGTGGACGGAAAGAATATGAAAGATTAAATGACGATCTTAAATGAACAACTGACAAAGCTAGAGAACAATGGTGGAGTGATAAGCGCGACAAGCTAACAGAATATGATAAAAGAGGACGTTCTGATCTGATATACCAGGAAGTTCGAAAATTAAATAAACTGAAAAGAAAGACGGAACAAAGAACGTCCGTATACACAGCAAGAATGGGAAGCTGAAGACAGAGATGAGTGATATAATAGAAAGGTGGAAAGAATATGTTAACTATTTGTATGACAAAAATGGAATACCACAAGTAGTTGATTTTGAACTAGAAGAACAAACCTTGGTAGGGAATGATGAAAAGGGACCATACATAAAGAAAGAAGAAATTCTTGGGGAAATTAGAAATATAAAAACGAAAAGCCGCTGAAAGAGATAACGTACCAGCAGAATCTCTTAAAATAATTAAGGAAGATGCATTACGGAAACTTGTAGAATTATGCATGGATGTGTACTGGCTGGAGCCAGTGGCGATGTGGCTGTAGCCAGTGGCGTCAGATAGGCAGGCAGGCAGGTCCATATCACCGGACTGCCTGCCTAAGGCAGACAGACAGACAGTATATATATATATATATATATATATATATAAATGTCTCGCCGACTTGATTTTGTCTCAATAGTTCTCGATGTTGTCATTAATAACTGTAGCACTGTAATTGTTGTTATATTGTGTTATTCGATAGTAAATACAGGAATACTGGACGCAGAAGACGGGTTGTAATAGATCAAGATGGCGCGCTTGTCGCTTGTTCATAGCCACTGTAATCTGTGGCTCTTGACTGAGAAGTCTTCATTGATGACTAGCGAGATTTATTGTTTTGTCATGCAGGCTCAGTTTATAGAGAAAAACAACGATGCCCTGCATTCTTCTCTAGCGAGCATCGTGACTGAGAGCAGGAATCCCCTTGTGAAGAATATCTTCCAGGGTACCGAGTGTCAAGGCACGGGCAAGCTTGCTTTCATAAGTGTAGGCAGCAAGTTTCGCAGTCAGCTCGGTCAACTAATGGAGAAACTCAACAGCACTGTTAGTAATATGATTAAAGTCAGTGTGGTTAGCAGCAATGCGTGATAGTTATAGTTTGTTAATCCTTAAAATTGCAAATAAGACATCACATTTATTGCGTGATAACATCACACAATAAGTGTGATGCCCTGCTACGGATATTATTGTGATACTCCATAAGGCACGTACATAATGTATACCTCCCTTTATGGATTGTCAAACTATGAAGTATTATACTCGTATACATGGTACGCTAGATTCGCTTATTGATGTTATGATTGACCATTCACAGCTGATCATTACGATCATTAGTCATATCAAACACAGCTGTCGCTGCAGGTAGGCCTACATGTTCATGTAACTCTTAATAGTGATAAGTTATGAAGGCTTAATGTCCATTTCCTCATACAGGTATGATGTTAGGGGCGTCCCCTTTTCATGTCACCACAAACCGATTCATCCAAACAATTGTAAAAACACGTACTGAAGAGAGAAAAGGCATTTTAACGGTGCGAGTCAGTAAAAATAAACTGTCGGGTAGGCTGATATAAATTTATGGTGGTAGAACACTTATGTGTTGATGATAGGACATATATGTTCAACCTGCTATAGGTAGGTGAAATAGTGAAACTGGCATAAGATTTTGAATATTGAGAGAAGAATTAAAATGAATATACAGTAGAGTGCACAAATTAGTTCTATGTTGTTTTACTTGTAGGGAACAAATTTCATCCGCTGTATAAAACCTAACGTGAAGATGGTCGATCACTTGTTTGAAGGAAATCAAATTCTGACGCAACTTCAGTGCTCTGGTATGCATAAATGAGCTATTGATTGATATTCTCTTCTAAATTAGAAGCTTTACGCGAAACTATCGCCTCTGCTCCACTTTCAAGTATCCTTATGGTGTCTCTCTAATATTCGCAAAGTGGCAAGTCTAAGTTACATATTCCATCTCACAGTCTGCTGTCAGGGCTCATCCATCGATGAGTAAATTAATTCCCTCACAAAAGGCCGACTTCAATGTAGCCTATAGCTTGGAAAAATATGGCTTCTGAAGTGGCTTCCTTTGCGTACCTCACTAATGACACTTGCAGCAATTATTTTTGTAGCCCGGGAAAATCGTGGTATGAGTTAGAATATAGTGTGTGAAACAGGTGTCTCATTTCTAATAACGATTTATATAGCATTTTATAGTTAGATATTGTGAACAAAGTCGCTCTTCCCTAGAACTGTTGATCTCCCTCAATCTGTCTCTCTCTCTCTCGTTCTATCTACTGAATTTTAACTGTTTTAGGTGTCATATTTATATCACATTTGCTTATATGCTATACTTTTGGTCTTTATTTGAGCATTCTACTTCTGCCTTCTGATGCTAAGGGCAAGAATATGTTCCAATGGTTATTTGATCACAACAAAAATTGGGCAGTATGGCATACTGTAGGTGCTTGAAGTAACAAAGAAATGTATTCTCATAGCATTATGTAGCAACCCTCCTTAGTTTGTTTCCATTCTAGCAAGCTTCTCAGAAGTTGATCAGTTGAGCTCAAAACCTTTCTACTGGTATCCCTTTTTAGAGAAGCTTGATAGCATCTCCAGATATATATATATATATATATATATATATATATATATATATATATATATATATAATCTACGATTATTCCCATACATTTATATATATGTTGAATATATATATATATATATATAGGCCTACACATTATATATAGGCCTATACATATATATGTGTGTGTGTGTGTGTGTGTATATATTTATAATGTGTAGGCCTATATATATATATATATATATGACATATATATATATACATATATATACATATTTATATATATATATATCTTTAAGTATATAGATGTATAATTTTAAATTTTAATTTCATCAACGGAATGATAATCGTACATGATTACAAACAAATATATATATAATTATATATATATATATATATATATATATATATATATATATATATATATATATATATATAAACGTTATTTCATTCATTCATTAACGTTATTTGAATTATAAATATTTGACCATTTAATATTAGTAGCGAGATCAAATTTAAAATGGTTGATTTTGGTTTGGCTATAAATGCGAATATTCGGTCTATCCGTGAAGTTAATACGTTTGTTTATAGGAATAATTGCAATTATATTAGCGTAGTGGTCACTAATGTCAGTAATTACAGTTAGACACAATATATTGCTGAGGTTGCGTGCACTATCAACTGTAACGAAATTACTAAATACATATGATCAATAATTGTACTGGATAAATTGCTAATACAATGGGTGGGCACAACAGAGAGAGGAGTAAAGTTCAACATTCCTAGCATGTCGACATAACGTTTAACACTACAATTTACATCATGTTTAGATAAATCAATATTAATATCACCAATTATTAAACTACGTTGAGTGGGTTTATAAAGAGAGAAAAGATCAGAAAAAGCATCTATAAATTCACAAATAGAGCTATGAGGGTGACGATAAAGTAGATTAATACGAATCTTACCAATGTTTGTGATTACATCAAATATGACAAATTCAACAGCAGAATTGAAAGCATTATAGTCATTATGAGATGCAATTATGTTAAAGGACAAGGAGTTTTTTATTAAGCAAGCGACACCTCCAGCATTTTGATTAATAGGCGGAAAAGGCATGAAAGTATAATTAGGGATTAGTTTAGTAAAGTAGCAAATATTAGTAGACCAAATTTCATATATATATATATATATATATATATATATATATATATATATATATATATATATATATATATATATATATATATATCAAATATATACATATATATATATGTATATATATATTAATATATAAATATGTATGCAATTAGAATTAATAGTTGGAAACAAATATAAATATAGGCAAGTTTATATTATATATACTATCGCCCGATTCGCCTACTGTGTCACGCTATGAAAATATTTGAGCGCGTGCTTAACGCCAGCTTCTTGCGATGATAAACATAACACCGAACCAGTGCTGCTTCGTCAAGGGGTGTATGATAACGGACGCTATTCATGCTGTACGAGTTTGCTAGAAAAACACCAAGAGAAAAATATGCCAATATATAGCGCATTTATTGACCTAGAGAAAGATTTCAACCGAATTCTACACGATCTCATCTGGCACACCCTACACGCATATAATGTGCCTGAAACCATCGTCCGCTAGGTCCAGCTGCTTTATCTCCACGTAACCAGCTGTGTCTAGACCTCAGTGGGTGTCTCGCCTCCATTCTGTATCAATGTCAGAGTCTATCGAAGGTCAGCAGTCTCACCTCTCCTGTTCGTACTGTGCTTGGACACAGTGACCGCTGACCTAGAGGAGATCCCCCCCACCCATGGTCGTTGCGGTATGCTGATTTTTCCTAGCGAGCAATGAGCGACAAGGACTCCAGTTCAAAACGCAGAGATTGAAGGATTGATTCAACGAAAACGAAATGCGGTTGAACATCAAGAAGACAGAATACTTGGATTGCTATCCCCAAACAGCCGGAACTACAAGCATTGACGGGGAAGACCTCCAGAAAGAGACGCACTTTAAGTATCTCGGCTCAATTATAAGTAGCTACGGTGACTCTCTCCTAGACGCCAGGTCCTGTGTGTTATTGCATATTTGAGTGTTTTCTGAAAATAAACTTAGTTCTCTCTCTCTCTCGGATCTTATCTTGTAACAGAAGCATAACATTTCGGTATCTAGCTTGTAGACTTTGTCCGAACAGCAGTGTTTTGAATTTCTAACAATAATCTTAAATCATCTTGAATTATATTTGTGTCTCAGTAATACTGATGTGGATAAATATGGCTTGTGATATAATGTCTCTTTCCCAGAGCCTTTGTCGTTATTGTTTAGTCCACTCCTGTGACACTTTATGTAAACCTTTATTGTCTTTTGTAGTTTCCGATAAAGTCTCAAATATATATGGATATGTAGAGAAGGGATGATGGTAGAGAAAGCTAGGGGGTGTTTGTAATAAAACTGTCGTTAAAAACTGACTATGAGAATTAGAGATTGTTATTCAGCTTATGAGCTTAGTCAAAATTAATTAAATTTGTAGTCTTTAATTTGATGTTTCGCTGGTGCAACTGTGTCCAGGCATGACATCTGTGCTGGAGCTCATGCAGCAAGGTTATCCGTCTAGGACTCAGTTCTCTGACCTCTATAACACCTACAAACAATACATGCCTCCTGAGATCGCACGGCTTGATCCAAGAATGTTCTGTAAGGTTAGTGAACTTCCTGTATCAGATGTTGTAACGAACGTTATATCTTGGTGATGTTTACTGTGCTATATGACTGAATATTCCGTGATGAGTGGATGTTCTATGCTGTGAGGGAATGTTCTGTAATATGATAGTATCGTCCATTCAAACTTCTATTCTAGCTTTAAAATTACGGTTTAAATGGTAACCTTCTAGACTGCTTCTCCTCCTTTTTGACGGACAGAGTTCTATCGGTCAGACTAAATTCATACGATTATGCGATCTATTAAGTCACCTTCTGACTTTTTGGAGAGCCAAAAAGCTCTCGATGCTATCCACCCATGGTCATCAGGATGATAGTTAGATCTCTCAGTGAATAAGTGTCAGATTTTATCCTTTTGCACCGACAGAGATTCGTGTATCGTTTTGAACTTACTCTTCGAACTCAATTCGTCACGTTTTGAACACTAAAGTAGTCTCTCCAACCCTCCTCCTCCACTGATTCAGATCAATCGCAGAGTTATATACATCACCATCCGCAAGACTAAGCTTAACATCTAATATACTTAAGTCTTTATGGTATTGTTTAAATAAGTTATGTTTATTTCCCACACCTATTTTTAATTTATTTTTGGATAATCTAAATTTGGATAATCTAAATCTAAGCTCTTTTCTAGCTGCAGTATTTTTCTGTAATCATAACAAATATCCTATCAAAATATTAATTATAATATTATATTAATTATATTAATTAACAAAATATTAACGTATTAAAACAATTTGTTTTCTTAAATTTATAGTAAAGTTTATTTTTTAAATTAATTTCTCTTTTTAGTTCATTTGTAATGCAGGGTTTGTCTCTATATGAACTGCGTGAGCATCGCATTAATGGAAAATGCTTATTCATTAATGTGCGTAAGCTTTCAAGGAGGTAATCAGTGCATTCATTAACGTTATTTGAATTATAAATATTTGACCATTTAATATTAGTAGCGAGATCAAATTTAAAATGGTTGATTTTGGTTTGGCTATAAATGCGAATATTCGGTCTATCCGTGAAGTTAATACGTTTGTTTATAGGAATAATTGCAATTATATTAGCGTAGTGGTCACTAATGTCAGTAATTACAGTTAGACACAATATATTGCTGAGGTTGCGTGCACTATCAACTGTAACGAAATTACTAAATACATATGATCAATAATTGTACTGGATAAATTGCTAATACAATGGGTGGGCACAACAGAGAGAGGAGTAAAGTTCAACATTCCTAGCATGTCGACATAACGTTTAACACTACAATTTACATCATGTTTAGATAAATCAATATTAATATCACCAATTATTAAACTACGTTTAGTGGATTTATAAAGAGAGAAAAGATCAGAAAAAGCATCTATAAATTCACAAATAGAGCTATGAGGGTGACGATAAAGTAGATTAATACGAATCTTACCAATGTTTGTGATAACATCAAATATGACAAATTCAACAGCAGAATTGAAAGCATTATAGTCATTATGAGATGCAATTATGTTAAAGGACAAGGAGTTTTTTATTAAGCAAGCGACACCTCCAGCATTTTGATTAATAGGCGGAAAAGGCATGAAAGTATAATTAGGGATTAGATTAGTAAAGTAGCAAATATTAGTAGATCAAATTTCACTCAATAATATAATATCAAACTGATTATCATATAAAGCTAATAAATCTAATGGTTTATTGTGATCTGCATTTAAGCTTCTAATATTAATATGGAAGATGAGCAAACCCATAGAAGTATTATTGATTATAGAATTAGACTCTTCAGGAGAGTAATGACCTAACTTACTTGCAGATACAATATCATCGTTGAGAATGTTACCAAGGTATTCGATATTGACGTTACGAATATCATTTTCAGATAAGGGGAGGGGAACAGTGGGAGGATCGATGATAGGAGACTGATATATAGTAGAAAGCTGATCTGAGAGGCTGTAATTGTAAGGTGTATCAGTTGGAGTAGCCATTTATAATGAATTAGTTTTGAGGCTTGTTGAAAAACCATTCACGGACTGTGCAATCCTCAGGCCATGTATTTTCATTGTAGATAATATCCTCAAATTTAGCTTCGCATGTGACAAGAAAGGCTGATGATTGGAACTCTCTGCAGTTTTCGATATTCCTGATAGTTTCTTGCATGAGAGAGGTACTGCACCTGCATTCCTAATGTAGTCCAGCACGTTATCAGTTGTTGTTAATTTTTCAAGACGCCCAACAAAAACTGTTATTTTTTTAGGTATCACTTTAAGTGAGCAGTCTTCATTGAGTTTCTTTTTCCCTTGAATTGATCTCCCCTTCTTGTTAGCCACTGTCGTAAAGCCATTACCATGACTATGTCTGTCATTATGGGAAGAAGCACCAGTCTGTGCTGAGGCTAATTCAGCCCATGACCTGGGGCCCGTAGATTCTGACATACTGACTTGTGAGACATTATTTGAAGCCGTTTGAGGTTGTTGATTTACAGTATGTGGATTAGTATTTGTAGTTTGCAAATTGCTTAGTAAATGTTGAGGTTGCTCGTGTAGACTAGAGGATGCGTTGAGTGTGGGCTGGGTGAGAATTTCGGTAGAGGTTCTATGTAGCTGTGATAGAGCGCAGTCAAGCTTATTTCCCATTGAGTCAAGTTTCTGTACTAAGTTATCTTGTTGATGAGAATTGACTGATTGATTCATGGCCGAATTTGATAAGGATTCAATTTTAGCCTCCATACCTGATAGAGAATTCATTATATCCTGTTGAAATTTAGAGAAGTTTGTTTCAAGTTTCTGGATGACTGGAATCATTGATGGAGGTATCCTTTGTAGATTAACTGCAACATATGTGGGCGTACGAATTTTGTTTTTATTGATGACGGACCATGCATCAACAATTTCGTCCACTTCATTTTATCCGCTGATCGACTTTGAGTGGCTGGAGGAAGCACCTGTTTAAGGTCCTTATCGTTTCTGTGATTATCCACAAAGGCAAATAGCAATGATTTAGCTGATTTTATCTCCTCTTTACTGTAAAAACTAGTAATAGTATCCAATAAGATATCTTTAGGAATCGATAATCCATAGTTACTTATGTAGCATAGAAGTTCATTGCTTACGATAGAGTCTTCAGTACAACTTAAGTTGCTATTCATTGCTAAATCGAGTTATATAATTACTATAGCGCAAGCGACCGTACGCGTTGACACGCGAAGCGAGAATGACACGCGAAGCGAGAATGACACGCGAAGCGAGAATGGATATATGTTAATTATCAACAATTAACATTAATATTACATTATATTATATTAGCCCTGATAATATAAGTAGCAAAATCTTGAAAATTGCCTCTGAAATAATTGCTCATCCAATTTGTCATATAATTAATAAATTCTTTGAATTTGGTGTATTTCCAATGGCTTTTAAATTATCTAAAGTTATTCCCATTTTTAAAAAAGGTAAGCACGATTGTATTGACAATTATAGGCCTCTAACCCTTTTAAATACAACTAGTAAATTTTTGAAAAAATACTTTATAAACGAGCCATGGTATATCTCAATAAATATTATATACTCTATAGAAATCAATTTGGTTTTCGTCATGGCCACTCAACCACTGATGCCTTGTTCAGTAGCTGCAATATGATTAGGATGGCAAAAGGCAACAAAAACCACATACTAGGCATGTTTCTCAATCTTTCAAAAGCATTTGATACGGTTGATCATGGGATCCTTCTTCATAAATTATATCACTATGGATTCAGGGGTAATGTGTTTAACCTTCTTACTTCATATTTATCTGGTAGATCCCAATTTACCTGTATTGGAAACACTATTTCTTCTACCTTACCAATTACTACAGATGTCCCTCAAGGATCTATTCTTGGGCCGCTCTTCTTCTTAATTTATATTAACGATATCCAATACTCTTGCAATAATGTTAATTTGAAGTTATTTGCGGATGACACTAACATATTTGTTAGTGAAAGTAATTTAATGGATTTATTTAATTCAAGTAGTTATATCTGTGATAAGTTATTCCATTGGTTTAGATGTAATCGTTTAAAAATTAATATCTCTAAATCTTCCTATATCATTTTTTTCCCTAGTGCTGCTGATAATCAATGCATTGACGATCATAATCTTAAGATTAATTTGAATAATGTCGAGCTCAACAAAGTTAACGCAATCAAATTCCTAGGTATATGGATTGATGATAATCTAAATTTCAAGCAACATATTATATATTTATCTAAAAAAATCAATAATCTAAACTCTATGCTATATGCTCGAAAACAATTTCTATCTGCTTACTGTCTTGAAATGATTTTTCATTCTCTTATATACTCATATGTTACGTATGGAGTTGAAGTTTACGGTAATACAACTGAGTTCTGCTCTTCATCCATTACATATTTCTATTAATAAAGTCTTGAGGAATCTACGAAATCATAATCGTTTCAACAATGTTAAGCAACTTTATATGAATTATGATATCCTTCCAATTGCCCTTTTACATAAATTCTCAATTGCTAAACTTATATATAAGCATTTACACTTTGCTAATAATTTGTCTACTGCTATTAGTGATCTTTTTATTGATAGTAAAACCTCGCACAACTACATAACCAGATTATCATTAACTGATCATCTATACTTACAAGCTAACCGTGCATTCTTCTCTTCGACGCTATTCAACAGCTACAAAATGTGGAATAGTCTACCAGACCATATCAGATCCATCCAAAACCGTAATAGATTCCAAAAGCTTCTTAAAAATCATCTACATGCTAGTTGGTTATAATAATTATTCATGTTTTTCGAGTGTCGATTTGTTACTTAATCTGCTATATTCTTACTAACTTAATTTTTAGTCTGGATCGATATGATAGCCTAATGCTATACTTCTAAAGTCTAATAACTTAAATTTAACTTATTAACTTAAATAACTTAAAAACACGTAAATTTACGTGTTTATATGTTTTATCGGTGGCCAGCAAGATAGGGGCACGCCCTCACTGGTGGCCGATATGCTAGTAGCTATTTGATTGCTATGTCTTGAGCACATCTGCACACCTGTGTTTATTTTAAGTGCACTTTTTATAGTTTTGTGTTATTATGATCTACATTATGTTGAATCTGTGTTTGTAATCTGTAATTGTCAATGGATTGGTGTTGATGCTGAAATAAACACTTATATCTCTATCCAACTTAATATCTTTTTAATTATGATTTCACCCCAAAGGAATTTCTTTTCCCTTTCATATATTTCATCATTTTTTGCTATAATGGATATTGTATATTTAATAGAATTTTAGTAGTTTTTAAACCACCAACTTAACTCTTTTACGCCAAAAGGAATCAATGAAATCACAGATTTATCATCAATAGCACTGTGTTGCAATAATTTATATCAGACCCAGCTATATATGAATCCCCGCCGCGCTGATCTGAGAGTAAAATCTCAGACATTCACTGGACTGGTTACATGGAAATTGGACAAATTGCCTAACGGATTTAACATGTGGTATTAAAAGTGATAGATATCAACGTAGTTGATCATTTCACTATAATGTGTGTTATTAGTATTATTATTATTATTATTATTATTATTATTAGACAATTTCAAAGTAGCAAGGTCCTTAATTCTGAGAGTCGTATGAGATAAATAATTACAATTATTAATCATTCTAAGGGCACCTTGTGGTAGCACAAATAATTCTTTTAAAGCAGAATTGGATGCACAATCCCACATATTGTTGCAGTAAGTTAAGTGAGAATAGATAAGATAATATATGTTCAACAGTACTGGTTTGGGCAATTTAAACCAAAGTCGTCTAAGAATATAAACAGATTTGGAGACTTGTGGATACAAGTGAAATATGACGTTGCCAAGTTAAGTTTTGGTCAATCATAACACCCAAAAATTTAGTGAACTCATTTTATGTACTCATTTTATGTAGAATGTCTTAATAGCGTAGGGGTAACGTCTTGAAGTTTTAAATGACAGATCCTGAGGTGACTTGAACCCTCGTGGGTTCGAATCCCAGCCGCGCGGATCTGAGAGTAAAATCTCGGACATTCACTGGACTGGTTACACGGATAACGGAATAAATTGCCTAACGGTTTAAACATGTGGTATTAAAAAGTGATAGATACCAAAATAGTTGATCATTTCACTATAATGCGTGTTTACTTTATGTAATTCTAGCATCATCAATAACCAAGTAAAAATCCACTGATAAACGATCACAGTCAAGAGGTATTCTTTTGTAACCAAATAACATAACATTTGTTTTTGATACGTTAAGAAATAAATAATTTACTTTAAACCAGTCAGTCAAATATGTAAGTTCAGTATTACTAATTTTGCATTAACTTATATATATATATCTGGGTTAGAGCATAATATGTTAGTATCATCGCCAACAAGTAAAGCTATGAAATTTTCTTGCTCTATATTAATGATATGACTACAAGCAGTCATATCATTAATATATAGCAAGAAAAGTAATGGACCTAGATTGGAGTCTTGGGAACACTGCATGCAATTGATTTTAAATTGGATAGAGTAAAATTATATGAAACATATTGCTAGCTACTTTTAATAGTATATTAGTATATTATTTTCCAAGGTGTCAAATGCTTTTGACAAATCTACGATTATTCCCATACAGAACAAGATCTTTTAGCTGCTTCATTTATTATTTGTCTTATCAGGAGCTTTGTGACAATATTTAGACTGTTAGACTTTTATGTGTACTTTTTATATGAATTCTGTTGTGTCACGTTTTGCAGTGTAGTGTATCTGTATATGATTTTTACCAAGAAATGATGAAATAGAGATTATATATATATATATATATATATATATATATATATATATATAAATTATTTTCAAAGCAGAAGTCAAATAGAGCGCACAAGAGTTGACATTAAGGAAATGTTAGGCATGTAACTTATAAAAGATGTATTGTATTTGTTTTTATAATCCGTGGTATGAGTGAATGTTCTGTGATCTGAGTGAATGTTATTTAATATGAGTGAATGTTATTTAATATGAGTGAATGTTATTTAATATGAGTGAATGTTATGAAATAAGAGTGAATTTTCTATGACATATGTGAGTGTTTTGAATTCAAAAAACTTTTGTGATAAAAGTGAATGATCGATTAGATGAATGAATATTCTCTAAGATGAACGAAGTCTCTCTATGCTAATTGAATGAAGCTGAAGTGTAAAGGATGTATGCTGAGAGATTGATCTGTACGGCGAACTAATGTTTTGTGAGGTAAATGAATCAGACTTACTTGTGTGACGCTTTCTTACAATTTTGTCGCTTTTATTCTCTGATTCTAACCAAATTGAACTGATCGATATTTCAGGCTCTCTTCAAAGCTCTTGGACTCAATGAAAATGATTTCAAGTTTGGGATGACCAAGGTGTTTTTCAGACCAGGAAAATTTGCTGAATTTGATCAAATCATGAGATCAGATCCAGAGAATCTGGCCCTGTTGATAAAGAAGGTGAAGAAGTGGCTGATCGCAGCGAGGTGGAGGAAGGCTCAGTGGTGTGCTCTCTCTGTCATTAAGCGTAAGTTGATTGGGTTACTGTTTTGAATTCATTGAAATTTTTAACAGAAGCTCTTTTTTGTCTCTTTTGCAGGCTTCCTTTGGTCAAAGCAAGATAATTGCTGCTAAATCTTAAGCTCAAACATTCATTCACTTGATAAAACCTAAGGCAAGGCCCTTTTTGAGTTTTATCAGATTTTATTTATCTTGATCTTAATATCTTGAGATCCATGTTTGTAAAGTACCAGGTTCACTTACTAAGCCAACAATTAAAGTTAAATCAAAAACTAAAGCTAAATTAAAGATATCTCTTTGAGCAATTTTTGCTGTGGATGAGACTTTCGTCATCACTTCCAGATATGGTTGGGACTTCCGCTTAAGGGAACAAACAAGATGCCGCTTGTAGGTAAGTGACTAAGACAAGGGACGAGGAATGCAATGGGGTCCCACCTCATCTTCAAATTATTTTGCCATGATTAAATGGCGTACCAAATTACTCTCAGTCCTTAGCACCCATTGATTAGAGAGAGGGTGCAAAAATTAATGAAATATGATATGATGAGATAGAAGGAAGTAGGGGCAATTTCAGAAAATAGGCTAAAGGCAAATTAACTCAACTCACAATAAATCTAATGCTGAGAGTACGTCCTGACTGCAGAAATATAGACTTAATAGCACTGTTAGCACATGCGTCAAAAATTTTATTCAGAATATTAAATAGTTGTATTCAAGAGGCAGCGGAAATGTGGATATGGAGAAGAATGGAAGGATTAGCTGGACTCGAAAGGTTATAAATGAGGAAATTCAGGAGAGAATTGGTAAAAACGCTGGTTAATGTCAGTTTCCTCACTCGAAAGTGATGTCAGTGACGGGCGAGCCCAGGATTTGAACCCCGCTCATACTGATCCGCGGTCGATTATCAGACACAGATAGACAGTTGATAAATATATTAAGTAATAGGAAGAATAGTTGGATTGGACTCATTCTAAGGGGTGAAAGTCTACTAAAAGATTACAGAGAAGCATTTATTACATAACCCTGACCAGAATCGTGCTCATCAAGTGGCTCTTTATAATTTGAATTCTTTATGCTAAAATCGCAATTTTGCTCTGGAATATTTTTCGGCATATTATAGTTTTCGAATTGGATAATATTGTCATGAAACTGTGAAGATAAATATTTATAATTTGAGAACTAATTAATCAATAAGAACCAATAATTTTGTTATGCTTTAACATGACTAAAACAATTTAAAAGCTTTTTATACATGATTTTTAAGCGAATCTACTGCTTTAAAATCGACAACTACTAAAGCGGCAATATTGGACGATAAACTTCTACTTTTAAGCTAAGGTTAACGTCAGTTTCCTCACTCGAAAGCGATGTCAGTGACGGGCGAGCCCAGGATTTGAACCCCGCATATACTGATCCGTGGTCGATTATCTTATAGACTTCGCCACTGGCTTCCGCCAGTAATACTAATATAGGGCTATTGTTACGTTAACACACTACTTTAAAGGCCTCTATTTACTTGTTGCAGTGAAGAACAAAATAAGATACAGACAAGGTTTGGTTGTTAGACTTCAAGCAGCTGTTCGTATGTGGAGATGTACTCATGAATTCAGACCTAAGTATGTCACTGAGTTTTTCATTTGTGATTTAACGGGTATTTTTTTATTCATTGGTTATCGTTATTCAACAGGATTAGGCTGATGCTCTCATTGCTCTCTAATAATGAAATAAACAGTCTCACTGGCCCCAGTTTTTTACTTAAGTGACAGCAACTGCTGGTCGCATTAAAAATTAATACGGCCTACATGATTTTGCCGTTTTGATATTTGCAGTTTTATTGCTGAGCGAGTTATATCGATTCATTGAATCTGACATTCTATTCAAATATTTAATATACAATTTTTATACCTTTTTAAAGCCAATGTATGGATAATTTACTTGGGAAATAGGTGATATAAAAAAGCAAACTCGCTGGAGGGCGATGTCGATAAGATATCCGACCGCGGATCAGTATATGTGGGTTCAAATCCCACACCCGCACGTCACTGATATCGATTTCGAGTGATCAAAATGACGTTACCATCGGCTTTACAGCTCTTTTTTAAAGGTCAGTCTGTAAGGCTTTTTAGAAGCTTGTTGTGACTTTTTCTATACATTTAATTCTTGATTTTGAATAGTTTGTGTAATAAACGAATACGTCTTTTCAGTCAGATATATTCATTGTAAAAAATACTGTCGGTGTTTGGCTAGGTAACTCAAAAGTTGCTAACTTTGAAGTAGATAGCGAATAGGCCTTTGAGTCCACTTCCTGTACTAGTTCTACTCTGTACCTCTCTTGTATCTCTTTGTACCTGTCTGCAACTGTCTGTACCTCTGTGTACCTGTCGGTGCCTGTCAGTTTGATTCTACCAAATGACTATAATTAACGACCTGCCTAAATGATGATTGATACCAACTGACTTAACATTTTCATTAACCCTACTTTCGACATGTGTAGGAAGTGGACTCAAAGACATTAGTCGATATCTTCTCTTTTAGATAAGCTCTCATTTTAGTTTGAGCATTGGTGTTCTGAAAATAATGAGTCGAGTTTAAATGTGATTTACTTTTTCTAACTCATGCAGTTAAACTTCACATTGAGTTATAATCTGTAAATCGCCACTTAGTATCTGTAAGGTACTATAATCTAATAGCCTAAGGCCTTCGGTAATAAGAAAGAACTTTTCACAAAAAAGTCTAAAGAATGACACAAAGATAAAGATAGAGAAAACTTTGGTTTGAGCCACTCTATTGTATGGATGTGAAACATGGACCTTAAGGAAGGAAGATATTAGAAAATTAGAGGCATTGGAAATGTGGATTTGGATAAGAATGGAGAGGATTTGCTGGACTCAAAAGGTTACAAATTAGGATATTCTAGAGAGAGTTGGTACAGATAGACAGTTGATAAATGTATTAAGAAATATGAAGAAGAGATGGATAGGACACATTCTAAGGGGGAAGGTCTATTAAAAGAGGTCATATAAGGTAGAATTGAAGGAAGAAGATGCAGAGGCAGGCCGAGATTAGGTATGTTGGATGATTTAAAGACCCACTCATATGTGGAAATGAAGAGGAAAGCGCAAGACAGAGAAGAGTGGAGGCATTATGTACCATGGACCTGCCAGTAGGCAGTGCACTAAGAGAGAGAATGTTGTAAAACATAGGTTACTGTTCTGTTTTAGTATAACGACTATAGTGTATTACAGCAAACTATAGTGCATGCTATTGTAGTGTAAAGTAATAACTCTGTAGTATACATGTACATTAGTATTTTCTGGTATTCTGTAGTGATGGAGAATCATACTATAGTGTTTATTCACACAAGAAAGGAATAATGTTGTTGTTGTTGTTCAAAGCAGCACTTGTTACAATATATTTATATGTAATTCATATTTCGGGGCAAAACCGGTACCGTATCTTAGGAAAAACCTAATGAAAACCTAACCTAATGAAATGTTTCATTGTTCTTTGAATCTATATGTGCTATGAATTATTTGTAA